>CABHPP010090676.1:0-26641 GCA_902168425.1 Peromyscus attwateri
TTTTTTTTTTTTTTTGAGACAGGGTTTCTCTGTGTAGTTTTGTACCTTTCCTGGAACTCATTTTGCAGACCAGGCTGGCCTCGAACTCACAGAGATCTGCCTGCCTCTGCCTCCCGAGTGCTGGGATTAAAGGCTTGCGCCACCACCGCCCGGCTGGAAAATTACATCTTAATATTGATGTTTATGCATCAAGTCTACAAGGGGTCATCTGTGCCTGTTGAGTTTTTTCAACTTCTCACAAACCTAGATATAAATGAGAAGAGAAGGGTTAATAAAAAAGTAGAAAAAAAATTGTTCCCATAAGATTGGCCTGAAGGCCTGTGGGTCATTTTCTTAGTTAATGATGGAATAGGAGGGCCCAAGTTCACTGTAGGAAGCTGTTGTTCAAGCGGTCCTGAGTCTTGTAAGAAAAGCATAGGAAGCCACGAGTAGCATGCCAGTAATTAGTGTTCCTTCTTGGTTTATCAATTCCTGAGACTAATGGTTCCTGGCTTGACTTCCTGCATTGGCTTCATTCAGTGATGACTGTGAGGTAATCATTGTAAGATAAAACAAAGCCTTTCCTCTCCAAGTTTGGTTCCCTCATGGTGTTTTATCACAATAGAAAATTTACTTGGACATCCATCTTGGGTTTTTTTTTTTCAAAAAATCTACTTTTATTGATTCTTTGTAGTTTTATTTATGTCTATTTTATTAATTTCAGACCTGATTTTGATAATATATTCTCATCTACTGCATTTGGACTGTGATTTGTTCCCGGTTTTCCAAGACTTTCGAGTGTATTATTCAGATATTAATTTTAGATGTCTCAAATGTTCTTCAGATTTCCTCTTAGGACTGCCTTCACTGTGTTTCATAGATATTTTTATGCTGTTTTTAATTTTTATTCAAGTAAAGGAATTTTTAATTTCATTATTTCTTTCCAAAGCAAATTGTGACTCAGTAGTTTGTTGTTTCATCTCCATGAATTTATATGCTTTCTGTAGTTTATATTGCTCTTGATATCCAGATAGGAAGGAGGATGTTATTCCAATTTTTCTATGTTTTTGAGACTTTCTTTTTGTTCTATTACATAATTTATTTAGAGGAAATTCCAATGATTGATATGTATTGTTTTGTGTTTGGTGGAATTGTTCTTAGATAACTGTTACATCCATTTGGTTTATGGTGCCATTTAACTTCATGTTTGTTTGTTTAATTTTTATCCATATTATTGGTCCACTGGTCAGGAAGTTAATAATGTCATGCACTATCACTCTATTGGAGTTAGTCTATGATTTTACATTTAATAGTGTGCTTTTTTATGAAACTGAGTGTACCTGTGTTTGGTGTGTGCATGTTTAGAATTGTCATATCTTCTTGGTGAAGTGTTCCTTTTATGGATATGAAAGGACTTGACCTTTCTTTTCTGGTTATTTTTCATTTGAGTATACTTTATCATATGTTAGACGAATTATACCTACTTGTCTCTTAGTTCCGTTACCTTAGAATACCCCTTTCCATTCCTTTTACACTAAGGTTGTATCTATCATTGATAGTAAGGTATGTTCAGAAAAAGATGAAAAAATGTTTTTAAATCTGTTCTCCTAATTGCTGTATTTTTATTATACAACTGATACTACTAATATTTAGTTATTATTGAAAGATGTGTTCATTTCTGTCATTTTGTTAATTGTGTGGTGTTTTCTTAGACCTCTTGGTTAACTGTACTAGTATTGGTTATTCCCTATGACTTCTTAGATATGCTTCCCCTTTTCTTCAGGCTAAAGATTCCTGCTGGTGTTCTCTGAAGAATTGTTTAGGATTTTCTTGTTGTTTCTGCTTTTTAACTAAGATTTGCAAACTTAGAATTTGTTGGTTGTGTGGGAGTGTAGGTGTGAGGTTGATGGCCTGAAGTCCCTTACCTGTCTGTGTTGAGAGCTGAGCAGACCTCTTCTTGCAGTTCTGTCTTTACAGTTTCAGGATGAAAATTCCAAATGATTATATTTATCAGTTATCACATATGAATAATGTGCAGTTTGAGTCTTTAAAAGTATAGTGACATTGAGTTCCCGGTCTTATCCTAAATCTATTTGTTTAATGTAGCTTTCTATATACATATTCTGAAGGATTTTTCTATGTATGTGTACAAATTTCTCCAACAAATATCATCAATGTATAACTTCAGTTAGTTGTTAAATGTGGTTTTAAGTATTGAGAGGACATAATGTTATAAGCTTATAAAAATTTTATTTTATAATTTATTCATATCTGTTTATTCTAGTACATTACTGTATTTTGACAACATTTAGTATTCTGTTGTAGAAGTCTAAAGATATCAGAAGTATGTAAGTTTCTACTAATGGTCATATAGGTACTCTGAAGTTTTGTGTCAGTATGATTAATTCTAGTATGAGCATTGTATTAAATGTTTATTGATACATGTAGGTATGTGCTCCTCCTAGACAATTAACAGTAGTTGATAGGGATATAGCCAAGGGATAGAATGCTTGTGTGGCATGCACAAGGCCTGGTAATTGATTGCTACCAGTGTAAAAGGAAAAAGAAATAAATAATGCTAAGGGAAAGGGTATAGATAATTTATTATATAATTATAAATTACTCGAAAATGTGATGCTTCCAGCTGAGAGTTACATTATCAAAACTACAGTCCCATACGTACCTGCCCATTCCTGTTCAAGAGTTTAACTACTGAGCAGTGTAGTCTCCAAATTTTCAAAATCAACAATGACCAAAGTCCTGTAATTAAGAGTAAGAATTGCACTAGTCAGCACTTGATACAGTTAAGCGTTTTACTGTTTGCTCATGTTATGGAGAATGTAATATTATAGATAATCACTTGTACTTTCCTAAATATTGGAGAGTCTGAGTTATTTTTCATTAATTGGCAGTAACATTTTCTCACCTATTTTCTGACTGTGATATGTCATATTAATTTTATATTCCATATATAATCTTGCAATTTTTCATGATTCAATTATCTTTTTATGTTATCCAGTATTTACATAGGTATTTTATCAGTAGTTGTAATACAGCACAAGTGCTAGTAGGCAATAATGAATAAGCCAACTTTTGATACAGAGGTGAGAGAGAAAGTTGTAAATAGATATAGACTTCATGTCCCTTAAAGACAATAATATTAATGATAAGTAATAAAGCAATGAAATAAGCGCAATGTATTTATGAAGTCTAATCAGCCACAGATGCCTTCTTTGGAGAAGACATTTGAGTTGATATCTGAATGATGATACCAAGAAACAGGAGGGAGCCCTTGAAAATATTCAGGTATAGGGACAGCATGTGCTAAAGTCCAGAATTACAAATGTATAGACAACAGTCAAAATTTTTATACTTTAGCATGGATAAACTTCAAAATGATGAGAAGGTAAAGATTTAAAATTCAACAGACTGTAGGATGTATGGTAATATTTTTATGAAATTTCTATCACATGTATTTTTTCTGCAGTGCCAAATGTTGATTGGAAATCACATCTGAAAAACATGTCATTTTCTAGACTCTTTGTAAGTGGAAAATAGAAGATGGAATGTTCTCAACTAAAATTATGTTGCCTAGTTGTGATAGAAGAAATAAAGTTTGCCTCTGAGTGATGGTCATGTGTATGTGATGGTGGAAATGCTGTAAAACTGAGTTGTATTATTTGTCCAGAATTTTGAATTTCCTAATATCTATGGATTGCAGACATGACATATGTGAATTTCTAAGTTTTTCTTCAAGTGAACTATTTAAAAAAATAGCAGACCCTGGTAAATAAAGCATTCTTTTTCATTTCATGTCAAAACATCATTTGGGGTTTGAAGCAGGAGTCTGATACTGACATTCTGTAGATATAGTCTGACTTTTCTCATATGTATCAATTTATTGATAAGGATTATACTTTCTTAATATAATTAGTAAAATTGATTTCCAGCCAACTAGCACTGGAAATTACCTAGAAGAAGGTAAGCAACCTTCTCATTTTCAGTACTATTAAAATTATGCTTTCCTTGATGTTAATTACTATTGTATTCTGACTCCCGCAGCTCAACATCTATTCAGGGAAAGTAGCTCCTATGAATGTAGTTTGAGCCTGTAGGCTCAGTCTATCTTCTATTTTGCACTTAGAAAGAGAATAGAAAATTACCTGTTTTATAGATGTGATTTCCTGTCAACATTTGGCACTGTAGAATACAAGAAAATGCAGGGATTTGAAGAATAAATGTTATTTTATGACTGTCAAAGAATAATTAAAAGCTGATTTTCCTTTAGACAAAAAGCTATCTGTTTCTTCACAGTCCTCACAATTTGAGACCATATTTTGCTCACTTAAGAATAGGTCAGTAGGTAAAACATATTTTTTTTTGCCAAATTGGTACAGTATAACAATGTCATTTTATTATCTCAAGTCTGTAGATTATGTTGGAAACAACTTATGTATTTAAAGTGTTTGTTTTTCCCTTAGAATAATATGCAAAAAGTCAACTACAGAAGGTTCCACTATTGGCTACTAATGATTTATCTGCAATATATCTGGATTATAATTACTTGAAATTCAACAATGACATCAAACAAAACTTGCATTGTGCACCCGATCAGGAGTTTGCAAAAGGAACATCATCCTATGCCCTTAAATTCAAAATTAAATTTTTTATCAAATTGGAATTTTGAAAATGATATAATTATGAGGAACCCAGAAAATTGTGAATTAGCTCGAAAATGGTTTCTTTCAATGCAGAAAAGTGCAGTCAAAACTTCAGAAGTGGAATTTTCTGTTCCTTCTAATCTATATAAATCCCTTATCAGTCCCAAACAGCATTTGATTGATTCAATCATGAGAGAATGTGGAAGATTCAATATTTATTTTTCAAGAAACAAGTCAGGCCTTCAAAAAGTCATTATTAGAGGTCCTGAAGAAAATATTGAAAAGGTGAATAAAAAGTTTCTGCAACTATTGGAAGAAGAGAAAGCCAAGAGTTATTCTGTAGCTGTTCCTGTCAAATCAAAATATCACCAGTTTCTCAAGAGTAAAAATGGTGGCAATCTTCCCAATATCTGTGTAAAACAGGGGGCACGTGCTATTTTCCCTACCCCTAAAAATAAGAATCAGGATTTGGTAACAATCATGGGGAAAGAGGAAGCTGTTAAAGAAGTACAAAAAGAACTAGAGCTTTTGTTGAAAGACTTAGAGTATGTGGTGGAGGACAGCATACTGATAAATCGTAAGTTTCACCATTATTTTGTCATGCGAAGGGACCAGCTTATACGAGAAATGACTGAAATTTATGCTGGTATGATTATTGACTTTACTTATGAAGGAAAACAGAGCATCAGAGTTACAATGAAAGGAGAAAAAGCTTGCGTTGAAGCAGCAAAGAAACACATTGAACAGATTTTTGAGCCCTTGGGTTCCCATGTCACAAAACAGTACGTTATTCCTCAGAAATTCTATACTTTTTTCATGGGACCAATGAGTTCCAAAGTCCATCAAATAGCTAAGGATTATAAAGTTCAACTCTCATTCCCAGACAAAGAAAAGCCAACTATGTATATACATCCAGTGGTTCGGGAAACTGGGAAAGACAAGGGGGGAAAGAACACTAAAGAACATCCTTTTAGTAACCAAAGGAGATGTAAAACCATATTTATCTCAGGTCAAATGGAAAATTGCAAAGCAGCCATGGAAGCTCTTGAGTATCTAATTCCTGTCACTGCTGAAGTCCGTGTGCCCTCCCACCTACATCCTTACATAGTTGGGCACAAAGGAAGTGGGATAAAGAAGCTAATGAGTGAATTTGACGTTCATACTCAGGTATCACAACCTGGAGGCAATTTTAATATCATATCCATAATGGGTCTTGCTGCAAAGGTGGAGCAAGCCAAGGTTAAATTAGAAAAACAAATCAATGCTTTACAAACACAAATGGAAGATCGTGCACGAAGAAACTTTAAGCTATCATTTATTCTAGATCCAAAATACTACTGCAAGATCACTGGTCACAAGGGCTTACTTATTGCTCAGATTTGCACAGAGCATGATGTCACTATCCATTTTCCAAAGAAAGGAAACCATGAGATACAAGACCAAATCGTAATTACAGGCTATAAAGAAAACACCTTAGCTGCTAAAGATGCAATAATGAGAATGTTGTATAAGATAGAAAAAACAGTTTCTAAGGAAATCCCACTAAACCACCAGGTTCGTGACAGTATTGTTGGATTTACTGGAAAAACTATCCAAAAAATCATGGAGCAATTCCAAGTAGACATCCGACTACCTCCAAAAGGATCCTGGAATCCCAACATTACTGTGATTGGACTCCCTGACAAAGTTCAGGAAGCAATTGACCATATACTCGATCTTGAAAAGTATTACCTTTCAACTGTCATAAAGTATGACTCTCAGCTGGATAATTTTAAGAACAGTTGTCTTTACAAAATAACCATGGAATCATCTAAATGTTTTGGGAAAAGAGATGTTCCTCATAATGCAAAAGTCACCCCAAACTCCCCAAATGATGATTCTGAAGAATTCCCCAAATTGAAACAACAAACACCTCCTAAGACTCATCCTTGGAGACCATAACAAAAAAAATGATAAAAAAAAAATAAAAGAAATTTTCCAACCTACTTATCTGAAAGTACTACAAAAAATTATTTCTAAATAATATAGCAATTGTATTGTAGGCATATTTTTGATTAAGAATTGTTTCATTCATTTTACATACCAACCACAGATCCCCCTCTCTTACCTCCTCTCACCCCCCAGCCTTCACCTCCCAACCCATCCCCATTCCCTCTTCCAACAAGATAAGGCCTCCCATGGGGAGTCAGTTGAGGCACGTCCAAGTCCCTCCCCCTGCATCAAGGCTGTGCAAGGGTGTCCCACCATAGGTAGTGGGCTCCAAAAAGCCAGCTCATGTACAAGGAATGGATCCTGATCCTACTGCCAGGGGGCCTCTGAAGCAAATTAAGCTACACAATTGTCTTGCTTATACAGAGGGCCTAGTCCAGTCCCATGGAAGCTCCACAACTGTTGGTCTAAAGTTCATGAGTTCCCACTAGCTTGCTTTGGTTGTCTCTGTAGGTTTCCCCATTATGATCTTGATGCCCCTTGCTCATATAATCCCTCTTCTCTCTCTTTGACTGTACTCCTGGAGCTTGGCCTGTTGCTTGGCTGTGGATCTCTGTATCTGCTTCCATCAGTTACTGGATGAAGGCTCTATGATGACAGGATATTCACCAATCTGATTACTGGAGTAAGCCAGTTAAGGCACCCTCTCTACTATTGGTAGTAGTCTAAGCTGGGGTTCTCCTTGTGAATTCCTGGGAACTTCCCTAGTACCAGGTTTCTGCCTATCCCCATGATGTCCCCCTCTATCATGATTTCTCTTTCATTGTTCTCCCACACCGTCCCTGTTCCATCTCGACCATCCCGTTCCCTTATGTTCTCATCCCTGATCCCCTCCATTGTCCCCCTCACCCCCAGTTTATTCATGGAGATCTCACCTATTTCCCCTTACCAGGGCGATCCATGTGTCCCTCTTAGGGTCCTCCTTGTTAGCTAGCTTCTCTGGAACTGTGGGTTGTAGTCTGGTTATCCTTTGCTTTACATTTTGTATCCACTTATGAGTGAGTACATACCATATTTGTCCTTCTGAGTCTGAGTTACCCCACTCAGGATGATATTTTCTAGTTCTATCCATTTGCCTGCAAATTTTGTGATGTCATTGTTTTTTCCTGTTGAATTGTACTCCACTGTGTATATGTACCACATTTTCTTTATCCATTCTTGTGTTGAGGGGCATCTAGGTTGCTTCCAGGTTCTGGCTATTACGAATAATGCTGCTATGAACAAAATTGAGCATATGTCCTTGTGGTATGATTGAGCATTCCTTGGGTATAAGCCCAAGAGTTGTATAACTGTGTCTTGAAGAAGAATGGTGGCCAGTTTTCTGAAAAACCACCATACTGATTTCCAAAGTGACTGTACAAGTTTGCACTCACACCAGCAGTGGTGGAGTGTTCCTCTTGCTCCACATCCTCTCCAACATAAGCTGTTATCAGTGTTTTTGATATTAGCCATTCTGACATGTGTAAGATGGTATCTCAGAGTCGTTTTGATTTGTATTTCCCTGATGACTAAGGATGTTGAGCAATTCCTTAAATGTCTTTCAGCCATTTGAGATTCTTCTGTTGAGAATTTTCTCTTTAGCTCTGTAGCCCATTTTTAATTGGATTTCTGGTATTTTGATGTCTAGTTTCTTGAATTCTTTATCTAATTTGGAGATAAGCCCTCTGTCAGATGTGGGGTTGATAAAGATCTTTTCCCATTCTGTAGGCTTTCGTTTTGTCTTAATTCCTGTGTCCTTTGCCTTACAGAAGCTTCATGGTTTCAGGAGGTCCTATTTATTAGTTCTTGCTCTCAGTGTCTGTGCTACTGGTGTTATTCTTTTTTTTTTCTGATCTCAAGGCAAGCTTTATTTTTCAGAACACAAACAGAATATCACACAACAACTGTGAAAAAAACAAATCCTTGGGCTATATAAGCATATGTGGTGCTGCTCAGTCATATATATAATAGTTCCACATTTTTTTTTCACTTTTAGGAATCAACATACAGTTTTCTACAGTGGGTAAAACAATTTACATTCCTACCAATGACATCATGTTGTTGCTTCTATTCAGTTTCCTTGCTAGGTAACACAGGTACCCTGATAATCCATTGTGATTTTGATTTGCATTTCCCTGACAACAATTGACACTGAACACTTATTCATAAACTTGGCCACCATTTCTGGCCACCTTGTCATTTTGACAAGGCAGCTACTCAGTTCTTTTGTGCATTAATTTATTTATTTATTTTTTTTAATTCTATGACATAGACTTTATTTAACTTGTTCTTCCATTACCTAATGTGTTCCCAGATAAACATACTATTGCTCCTTTACACTCTCCAGTGTCTGCTCATATCTCACCTTCTCACAAAGGCCATCTGTAGCCTTTTCATACAGCCAGCAATGGTTATTTCACATTATATTCTACCTCTCTACCTACAGCATCTAAAACAGTACCTGGAAACATCTACTCAATAAACATACAAAGCAACAAAACATACTGTACTATTTTCCTGTGAGTAATTCTTCAGTCACCTTTACTTACATATACTATATACGTATATATGAAACTGGTTTATCTTCGCACTAAGTGTTTCTTCCCAATCGGGCCTCTCTCAGGGGGTGAACATTTCTATGTAGCTCTGGAACAAAATCATCCTCTTCAGACTGTATTGAGGACTTCATCTTCCTTCTTTAGGTTGGATTTTTCCTTCTAGTGCTTTCTGTAAGGCTGGGTTTGTGGATAGGTATTGATTAAACCTGGTTTTATCATGGAATATTTTGTTTACTCCGCCTATGGTGATTGAGAGTTTTGCTGGATATAATAGTCTAGGTTGGCATCCGTGGTCTCTTAGTGTCTGCATAACATTTGTCCAGGACCTTCTAGCTTGCATAGTCTCTATTGAGAAGTCTGGTGTTATTCTGATAGGTTTGCCTTTATATGTTACTTGGTCTTTCTCCTTTGCAGCTCTTAATATTTTTTCTTTGATCTGTATGTTTAATGTTTTGATTATCATGTGGCAAGATGACTTTCTTTTTGGATCCAGCCTATTTGGTGTTCTGTAAGCTTCTTGTATCTTCATAGGTATTTCTTTCTTTAGGTTAGGAAAGTTTTCTTCTATGATTATGTTGAATATATTTTCTGTGCCTTTGAGTTGGTATTCTTCTCCTTCTTCTATCCCTATTATTCTTAGGTTTGGTCTTTTCATGGTGTCCCAGATTTTTTGGACATTTTGTGTTACAACTTTTTTGTCTTTAGTGTTTTCTTTGACTGACGAATCTATTTTCTCTATTGTGTCTTCAGTGTCAGAGATTCTCTGTTCCATCTCTTGTATTCGGTTGGTTATACTTGTTTCTGTAGTTCCTGTTCGTTTAGTCAGGATTTCTATTTCCAGCATTCCCTCAGCTTGTGTTTTCTTTGTTGTCTCAATTTCTTTTTTCAGATCTTGGAATGTTTCTTTCATCTGTTTAATTATTTTTTCTTGGCTTTCTTCCAATTTTTTGTTTGTTTTTTCTTCCATTTCTTTAAGGGAATTTTTTATTTCCTCTTTAAGAGAATTTTTTATTTCCTCTTTAATGGAGTTTTTCATTTCCTCTTTAAGGGAGTTTTTTATTCCCTCTTTAATGGAGTTTTTCATTTCCTCTTTAAGGGAATTTTTTATTTCCTCTTTAAGAATATTTTTTATTTCTTCTTTAAGGGCCTCTATCATCTTCTTTAAGTCATTGTTAGGATTAATTTCTTCTGTTTCTTCTGCCTTGGTATGTTCAGGACTTACAATTGTAGGGTCGGTAGGTTCTGGTGTTGTCATATAGGCATTTATGTTGTTGCCAGTATTTTTCCGCTGGCGTCTACTCATCTCTTTCTCTGCTCAGTGCAGATGGTGTGAGACTCTAACCCTTCAGGCTTACACCTCTAAGCCTCAGAAATGAGAAACTTCAAGCACAGGGAAATGAGAAACTAAAAATCTGGTTCTCTGGGCAAGCTGACCACCCCTGTTCTCAGTCGGTGAGGTATATATTTACGATTCTGGTAATCTGGTTCGGTGGTTGTGTGGTCTTAATAAGTTCTTTTAAGAGCTTCTTGAAATACAGGATCTAAAGACACCTCTTACTCCGTGGCTTGCTGTATAGCTGGGTGGCTGGCCCCTGATGTCTTCCTCCTTCTCTGGCTCCTCGATCCTTCAGGTTCCTGCGAGAACGGAGGCGTCCTCCCTCGTTGCCTCTGTAGCCACAGCTGCACTGATCCCTGCCACAGAGCTCAGGTCTTGCAGGGCGCTGTGCTCTCCACTAGTTCCCAATTGAGAAGCAATCAACAAGGTGATTAACATCCACTGTGCTGGTACTGGTGTCCCTGATCCTTGTAGCTCCTCTTCTTGCATTCACCCAGCTCTGTCGTGCCCCAAAGGGTCACCCGGGGAGCCCCCGGCCGCTGCTCCTTCCCTGTGCTCGCTATGAACACACCGCTCGTACCGTACCTCTCACCTGTGCGCCTGGCGATCCGCTCACCCTCAGGCCTGGGGAGACCGCACAGGAAGGGTCGATCCAAACCGCGGATTCCGGAGGAAGGCAGAGAAACTCTGATGCTCTAGCCACCTTTTCTTAGCTTAAATTAATCCTTCTTTTTTCTCTGAGCTTTTATCTTTCACTTTTTCTGTATACCTTTTTTGACGTCTTTCTTTGTGGCCCTGTTCCTCTTACTTCCACATCAGTTCATCATCCTATTTTGCTCTCATACACGGCCCACCAGCGGCAGCCGCCATCTTGATTCCCCTCCCTGGTGTTATTCTTAAAGTAGTCTCCTGTGCCAATACATTCAAGACTACTTCCTACTTTCTCTTCTGTCATGTTCAGTGTAACTGGTTTTATATTGAGGTGCTTGATCCACTTGGACTTGAGTTTTGTGCATGGAGATAGATATGGATCTATTTGCAATCTTCCAAATGTTGACATCCACTTATGCCAGCACCATTTGTTGAAGATGCTTTCTATTTTCCATTGTACAGTTTTGCTTCTTTGTCAAAAAACACGTGTTCATAGGTATGAGGGTTAATGTCAGGGTCTTCAATTCGATTCCATTGGTCCACATGTCAGTTATTGTGCTAATACCAAGGTGTTTTTATTACTATAGCTCTATAATAGAGATTGAGGTCACGGATGGTGACGCCTCATTTTGTACAGGATTGTTTTACCTAGCCTGTGTTTTTTGCTTTTCTATATGAAGCTGACTATTATTCTTCCCAGGTCTGTGAAGAATTGTGTTACAATCTTAATGGGGATTACACTGAATCTGTAGAATGCTTTTGGTAAGATTGTCATTTTTACTATGTTAATCCTACCTTTCCATGAGCATGGGAGCTCTTTCCATTTTCTGATATCTTCTTCAATTTCTTCAGAGACTTAAAGTTCTTGTCATACAGGTCTTTCACTTCCTTAGTTAGAGTTACCCCAAGATATTTTATATTATTTGTGGCTATTGCAAAGGTTGATGTTTCTCTGATTTCTTTCTCAGCCCTTTTTATCGTTTGTGTATAGGAGGGCTACTTGGTTTTTTTTCTTTTTTCTTTTGTTAATCTTGTATCCTGCCACATCACTGAAGGTGTTTATCAGTTATAGGAGTTCCCTGGTAGAATTTTGGGAGTCACTTATGTATACTATCATATCATTTGCAAATAGTGAAAGTTTAACTTCTTCCTTTCCAATTTTTATCCTCTTGATCTCATTTTATTTTCTTTCTGCTCTAGCTAGAACTTCCAGTACTATATTGAATAGATATGGGGAGAGAGGGACAGCTTTGTCTTGTTCCTGAATTTAGTGGAATCACTTTGAGTTTCTCTCCTTTTAATTTGATGTGGGTTGGTAGTTTGCTGTAAATTGTCTTTAATATGTTTAGGCATGTTACTTGTATTCCTGATCTCTCCAAGACCCTTATCATGAAGGGGGTTAGATTTTCTCAAAGGCGTTTTCAGCATCCCATGAAATGATCACGTGGTTTTTTTCTTTCAGTTTGTTTATATAGTATATTACAATGATAGATTTTCATTTGTTGAACCATTCTTGCATCTCTGGGATGAAGCCTACTTAGTCATGTTGGATATTTTTTTTGATGTGTTCTTGGATTCAGTTCGCCAGTATTTTATTGAGAATTTTTCCATCCATGTTCATGAGGGAGATCGGTCTGTAATTCTCTCTTTGTTGCATCTTTGTGTGATTTGGGTATCAGGGTAAGTGTAGCTTCATAAACAGAGTTTAGCAATGTTTCTTCTTTTTCTATTGTGTGGAACAATTTGATGAGTATTGTTACTATCTCTTCTTTGAAATTCTGGTAGAATTCTGTGCTGAAACCATCTGGTTCTGGGCTTTTTTTTTTGTTGGGAGAATTTTAATGACTGTTTTTATTTCCTTAGTGGTTATAGGTTTTTTTAAGTTGTTTATCTGGTCTTGATTTAATTTTGGTATGGGGTACCTATCCAGAAAATTGTCCATTGCTTTTAGATTTTCCAATTTTTTTTTTTTTTTTGGTTTTTCGAGACAGGGTTTCTCTGTGTAGCTTTGCGCCTTTCCTGGAGCTCACTTGGTAGCCCAGGCTGGCCTCGAACTCACAGAGATCCGCCTGCCTCTGCCTCCCGAGTGCTGGGATTAAAGGCGTGCGCCACCAATGCCTGGCCTAATTTTCCAGTTTTGTGGAGTACAGGTTTTTGAAGTTTGACCTGATGATTCTCTGGATTTCTTCATAGTCTGTTGGTATGTCTCCCTTTTCATTTCTGATTTTGTTGATTTGGATGTTCTCTCTCTGACTTTTGGTTAGTTTGGATAAGGGCTTGTCTATCTTGTTGATTTTCTCAAATAACCAACTCTTTGTTTCATTGATTCTTTGTATTGTTCTCTTTGTTTCTATTTCATTTTTTTCAGCCCTGAATTTGATTATTTCCTGGAATCTATTCCTCCTGGGTGTGTTTACTTCTTTTTGTTCAAGAGCTTTCACACATGCTGTTAATTTGCTAGTGTGAGATTTCTCCAACTTCTTTATATGCGCACTTAGTGCTATGGATTTTCCTCTCAGCACTTCTTTCAAAGTGCCCCATAAGTTTGGGTATGTTGTACATTCATTTTCATTGAATTCTATGAAGTCTTTAATTTCTTTCTTTATTTCTTCCTTGACCCATTGTAGGCTTTCTGTAATTTCTGTTTTTTTTTTGAAATCTATCTTTATTTAAGTCATGGTGGTCTGATAAAACACAGGAGGTTATTCCAATTATTTTGTATATGTTGAGATTTGCTTTGTGCCCAAGAATGTGTTTGATTTTAGAGAAGGTTCTATGGGGTGCTGAGAAGAAGGTATATTCTTTTGTGTTAGGGTGGAATGTTCTGCATATATCTATTAAGTCCATTTGTGTTCAAAATATCTGTTAGAGTCCTTATTTCTCTGTTAAGTTTCTGTCTGGCAGACCTGTCCATTGGTGAGAGTCAGGTGCTGAAGTCTCCCAATACTAGTGTTTGGGGTTTGATGTGTGATTTAAGCTTTAGTAATGTTTCTTTTACATATGTGGGTGTCCTTGTATTTGGGGTATCAATGTTCAGAATTGAGACTTCATCTTGGTGGATTTTTCCTGTGATGAATATGTAATGTCCTTCCCGGTCTCTTTGGATTTATTTTAGTTTGATTTATTTTATTTAGCTACACTAACTTGCTTCTTAAGTCCATATGACTGGAAAGTCTTTTCCCAGCCTTTTACTCTGAAGTAGTGTCTGTCTTTGTAGTTGAGTTGTGTTTCTTGTATGCAGCAGAAGGATAGATCCTGTTTTCGTATCCATTCTGTTAGCCTGTGTCTTGTTATAGGCAAACTGGGTCCATTGATATTAAGGGATATGAATGACCAGTGATTGTTAGTTCCTGTTATCTTTGGTTGTAGTGTGTGTGTGTGTGTGTGTGTGTGTGTGTGTGTGTGTGTGTGTATTTCCCTTCTTTGTTATTTGCTGCTGTGGGGTTATCTTTTGCCTACTTTTTGTGAGTGCATCTAACTTTCTTAGGTTGGAGATTTCCTTCTAGTGTTTCTGTAGGGATGAATTTGTGGATAAGTATTGTTTAAATCTGGTTTTATCTTGGAATGTCTTGTTTACTCCA
Source organism: Peromyscus attwateri (assembly GCA_902168425.1). NCBI lineage: Eukaryota > Metazoa > Chordata > Mammalia > Rodentia > Cricetidae > Peromyscus > Peromyscus attwateri. The sequence goes on from CABHPP010090676.1 coordinate 14,735, forward strand.
TCTATGGTAATTGAAAGTTTTGCAGGGTATATTAGTCTTGGCTGGCATCAGTGGTCTCTTAGTGTTTGCATTACGACTGTCCAGGCTTTACAATCTCCATTGAGAAGTCATCTGTTATTCTGATTGGTCTGCCTTTATAAGTCATTTGGCCTTTTTCCTTTGCTGCTTTTAATATTTTTCTTTATTCTGTATGTTTAGTGGTTTAATTTTGTGGCAAGGGGACTTTTTTGAGGGGGTCTAGTCTATTTGATATTCTATAAGATTCTTGTATCTTCATAGGTATTTCCTTCTTTAAGTTGAGAGAGTTTTCTTCTATGATTTTGTTGAATATATTTTCTATGCCTTTGAGTTGCTATTCTCCTTATTCTATCCCTATTATTTTTAGGTTTGGTCTTATCATGGTGTCCCGAATTTCCTGGATGTTTTGTGTTATGACTTTTTTGTCTTTACTGTTTTCTTTGACTGACGAATCTATTTCTTCTATTGTATCATCCACACCAGAGATTCTCTCTTCTATCTCTTATATTCTGTTAGTTATGCTTGCATCTGTAGTTCCTGTTCGTTTACTCAGATTTTCTGTTTGCAGAATTCCCTTGGTTTCTTTCTTCTTCACTGATTCTATTTCAAGTTTCAGATCTTTAACTGTTTCCTTCACCTGTTTAATGTCTTTTTTTTTTTTTTTTTTTTTGGTTTTCTTGGCTTTCTTTAAGGGATGTATTGATTTCTTCCAATTTTTGTTTGTCTTTACCTCAATTTCTTTAAGGGAATTTTTCATTTCCTCTTTAAAGGCCTCTTTCTTCTTTATAAAGCTATTTTTAAAGCTGCTTTCTTCTGCTTCTTCTACATTGTGATGTTCAGGTCTTGCTATTGTAGAACCGCTAGGTTCTGGTGGTGCCAGCTTGCTCTTTATGTTGTTATATATTTTTGCACTGGCATCTACCCATCTCTTCCTTCAATAGGTATAAGAAGCGTCTGTGTCTGAGGGAGCTGTTCTTGGTCCAATCTGTGCTTGCTGTGTCTGTGTCTCAGGGGGCCACTCTTGGTCCAATTATAACTCTTAATCTAATTGGAGCTGGCAAATTCTGTGTTTCTGGAGCTGTTCTTGGTCCAATCAGAGCTGGTGGATTCTGTGTCTCAGGAAGCCTATGAAATCACAGGGGGATGCGTGAGTTTAGGGTAGGTAGTGGGTCTTGTAGATTGCAGGCTCCAATGGGGGTGTTAGTGGGGAAGCCTGCCCACAGCAGTCTTCCCTGCTGGCCAGAAACTTTGGAAGTGATTGGTGGGGGTTCCTGAACCTATAGGCACATTTCTGACACATTTGCATCATATATTTAGTGCTTCCAAAATGTGTCACAGTGAAAATGGGGTGTTCCTACTTACAAGCATGCAGTATGTACCAACTTGTATGTTATTTTTACTGTACACTTGTTTTTTTAACTCCTTTCACAGCACAGTCTCCATTATTTTAAACACACTCCATTTATGTATTTCATGTATGCCATAGGCTTCCTAACTTTCATTGTGTATCAGTACAACATTTTTCACTTTTACTATAAACTTCAGCAACTGTCACAAGGGAGAAACATCTTTATATTTACCTAAGCAGTACCCCATTTACTTCACAATACCACAGTCTAATTGTGTTCTTTTGGTTTCTTGCTTCTTGTCTTATTTGCATTACTTCTTATTCATTTTTATAAGGATCGAGCAGCCTTCTTCCCACTTATCATGGCTTATAGTAGCATGGGAGAAAATACAAATTGCTATCAGGGTACTAGGTGTTGATGTGCTGTTGTAGTACTTGCACCTTAAAAACTGTGTCAGTGGTATTCCAGAGGACCACAGATGCTAAAGAACATTAGATTTGTTGACTGGAATTGTATACTCAAATAATGGCTTGAGAATTTCATATTTTTGTTTTGTTTGTTTGATTTTTAGTTTCTAGACATACCTTTTGGAAATACTCCTAGAGGAAAAATGTCAAACCCAAGAACAGACTATCTTATCTTCTTTTCTGTGAACTCTTAGATGTGGTAAACTTTAAGGATGTCAAAGTGTTTTCAGCTTGTTGTTGTTTCTTCTCTTTTTTCTTTCTTTCTTTTTTTTTGTGCTAGTCACTGAATGTAAAGGGCTACTGCTAAAAAATACCTGATGTCTGGCATGCAAGTTTATGCCTTCCAGTTCTTACCGTATTTCATTTGAGCTAATTACCCAAGTCATATGATCTTGCATTAAGGGATTATGTGTTTCTTTTGTTTGTTGTTTATTCTGACACAGGGTCTCATGTAGCCCAGGCCTGGCTCAAACTTCTGCTCCTCTTGTTTCTTCTTCCCATGTGCTAGAAATACAGGCATGTGCAACATAATGTGAATTTTCAATTTTAGTGCACATTGGCTCATTTTCTTTACATCCACAAGAAGTGGAAGTGTTCTCAGTAGGTCACCCATGTCATCAACAATAGTTGCTATGAGTTTACACCAGTAGATATTACCTTAAAACAGTATTGATTTTGCAGCCTTATCACTTTAAGGATTATAGATAAATAGCCTGGTATTTGGTCCTAATCCATGAAGCTTAGCCATTATGCTTCCAGTCGATCTGAGATCTGTTTATCCACAGTCACAGAAGGTTATGGTCAATATAGCAGATAATTTTGTTTCACTTGAGTATTGTGCTTAAAAATCAGTCATTGCTTACTAGAAGCAATTTAGACTGTGGCACTATAAAAATACATGAATAACTCCAATTGCATTTATTTCAATGCTAAATGATTACCTATTTTATGTTTCATTTCAAATTATTTTCCAGCAATTGTTTTGAACAAAGCTGTATTGGTCAGGGTTCTCTAAAGAAAGAAAATACAATTTATAGAATGAATATACCTTAACGGGGCATTTCTTAGAGTGTTTTCAGGCTGTGGTCCTGCTGAAGTCCAACAATGGCTTTTTCTCAAAGGAAAGGCCAAGAATCTAGTAGTTAGTTGTTCAGTCCATGAGGCTGGATATCTCAACTGGTCTTCAGCCTACATTGGAATCCTAAAGAAGCAGATTCTAATTCCAGTGAAGAAATTTCTCAGCAACAGGAATAATGAACTTGCTAGCAAGAGGACAAGAAGACAAAACACAAATTTTCCTTCTTCTATGTCCTTTTGGTACATCAGAATGTGTGACCCAGATTTAGGATGAGTCTTCCCACCTCAATGATCCAATCAGGAAAATTGCTGACAGGCAGGCCCAGTGTATTGGGTTTTAGTGGATTTCAGATGTATTCAAGTTGACAACCATATTAGTCATCACAAGTCTTTTCCTTGTCAACTTGACACACAATCACATATCCTTAAATCATGCTTAATTTCCAAATGAAAACAGAAGCCATGTCATAGTGCTGCCTAACAATATATGACCATTCCACATACAACAATTATTGTGGTAATCGTTCTGGAATAAGCACTCTAACATAAATGAAAGTGGGGGAGAGATGACGTCACTGGTGGGACAGTTCCTGATAGGCCCCAGTATCAGATCTAGATATTACTCTCATTTTATACTTTAAAATCTCAAGATAGAGTACACAAGCAAGTGGAAATTTACAGGAGCATACATGTCAGTCAGCAGTTTGGTAAGGACAGCAACTCATTTTTTAGCTATTTCCCCTGGTCTTTCTGTTCCAGTTAGCTAGTGAAATCATGCTTGTAAATAGGCAATACAAGCTGTGCTTTAAAAAAATAAATATACATGGCCGGGCGTTGGTGGCGCACGCCTTTAATCCCAGCACTCGGGAGGCAGGGGCAGGCGGATCTCTGTGAGTTCGAGGCCAGCCTGGGCTACCAAGTGAGCTCCAGGAAAGGCGCAAAGCTACACAGAGAAACCCTGTCTCGAAAAAACCAAAAAAAATAAATAAATAAATAAATAAATAAATATACAAATTAATAAATCTAATAATTGGTCTTTTTAACCTCATTTTACTTCACTGTAAATTTATATTTAACCACTGACACTACCCCAATCTATGGTACATTCCATGGTAATGAAATAGAGGGAAATTTAACACAAAAATAGGTGTCTAATGTACATGTACATATATGCACCAACATGTTCTTAACAAAGTAGCACAGAAACATTCATTTCAAATACAATCATTTCTGCAGCTAGTCACATGGCCTTAAATGGTATATGTAACTATATTCTGAAGGGATACTAGCCCACATGCGCAAATGGCCCTGGCAGGCCTTAATCTTCTTCCCATTCCCTCTGCCTTGCTAAAAACTGTTAGATTGTGTTCTTAAAGCAAACCCCCAAGGTCTATTCCCTTATTTGGCTACTCCCTCCTCCTGAGGCTGACTACTGAGGTCCAACTATCAAAGTATTAAAGTTCAGCAATCAACAGTCCCCTTTGGCTCACATAATTAATATGCCCAATATAATTTGAACACCTCATCCTAACAGAGGGTTTCCCCTTGTACCTTTATAAACCTCCATTTCCCTATGGCCCACATCTGTCTCCTCTCTATCCAGAAGTGGCCAGAGGAAAGTCTTGAGTATTTGTTTCAATTGAATGTTTGTTATGGGCAATTCAGATGTTACAAAAAATATCTGCCCTGAGATTAAATGGAATATGAAGTTATGTCTATAATTGAATGAATATAATAGCAACCACAATTTTTAAAACCATATAAATGAACACAACTTCAATAATAAACTACATAAGCTCAGGGAAATGACAAAACCTTCCCTCCCAGTCCTAGTGCAAATGTTGGGTGTACAGCAAGTGTCCATCATAGCTTCCTCTCACTGGATATTTACTATCTGCAGATTGCTACCCCACAGAGAGTGCTGTTACGGAGATTAGCTAAACTTGTCTCTTTGATCCAAGTATATACAATAAATGCTTCTTCCTTGTTTATATGATGTAATAACCCAACCTACTAATGTAGTGGGTAGCCATTCCAGCTTTAGTCTGGAAGTTCCAACCCCCATTGAGGCTTCCGTAACTATCACGCCTACAAGGCGGGGCCAAGGGAGGCCCTGAAGACCAGAGATCGGGACGCGCGGCGCTCTCTTCTTTCCTGGACCTGGACGTGAGAGGTAGACCGAGGAGGGTTCTCCAGAGAACACCGCCAGACTGCGCTGCCTCTTTTCCAGAACCCACCACCTACCTATCCCGTCATTTGTAAGTTACCCACTAAATAAATCTTCCTTATAACTACGTGGAGTGGCCTAAGTAATTACAACAATATACTAATCCAGCTGTATGCAATAACCCGGCCTCCCTGTTCAACTCTGTATAATAAACAAACATACTGAACTTCCAGGGTGCTTCACTTTCTCCATCAGATATCCCATACTAACTGATCCTAGCTTTTCTGTGTGTCTCTGTTTGTCTTTTCTTCATTCTATCACTATCCTGGTCTGGTCTATCCCTGAGGATGAACAAGTACTGACAAATTGTCACCTGAACAGAAACAAGATGTGGACCCTGGCTATTATGAACTCTCATAGGTTCCTGAGAGAAGCATGCTTATACATGTAAAAGAAGAAATAGGGGGAAAGGAAGAAATGAAGGTAAAAGATAAAAATAAAAGTTTGGGGGAGTGAAATTTTAAACCATAGATATAAGAACTATGGGTAAAGTAGAATCTCAAGATAGTTATTTATGTTGGAACTTGGGTGAGATTTGGGGAAACCTCAGAGATGAGGTGGGGGCATTGTAATATCATCTGTTCTTGGGCTGTGTTTGGGAAGCATGTCCTTGGTTTCAGGGAAGGGAGCAGAGAATTTGGCTACTAGAAATATAATAAATAAGTAATAGGAAAAATTTGAGGAATGGGTACATGGCTGAGGGATCATAAACTGATGACATTTTTGCTTTCTGTTTAACTGCTTTTATGTTACATTGGAAAATCCAAGCAGGGCTCAGGTGATGGATACACAGGCTGCAGGCCTGTTTGGCTGTCCAGTTCTGTGGGCTACAAGTAACAGGGGAGAAGCCTACTGGGTCTATGCTCTTTCATCTAGTGGCTTGATCATATCCTTCCATACCTGTTTAATATTAATGAATCCCTCCATTTTGGGGGTCCCAATATGTTCCATTAAAATATTTGGGTCAGGTTAAACACTGCAATATATACAAGATAATTGGGAATTAATTGAGCTCTGTCTGCTGGGTATTTGGACCCATTATAATGATAGTGTCCGTATTGTCACATCCTAGAAAAGAAAAAAAAAAGCTTAAGAACTGATTGGTTTCTTCTGCTAATATTGCAAATCCCATCTGTATGCCCACATGTCTTTCTGCTTTTCTATCATTTTATGATACAATATAAGGCTATATCTCAAACCCAAGAAGATGCTGGGTTCATATTCTTGAACATTCCAGGCTAGAAATATGAATCCAAATAAGCTGGGGTTTTTCATTAATCACTGATTCTTGGATATTTTGTCATAAGAACAGAAAATAAATCAAAATACATGCTTACTCTGCTTGAAATTATAATTTTTAACTGAAAATACATTTTTCATACAATATATTCTGATCACAGTTTCCCCTCACCCAACTCCTTCCAGATCCTCCCTCCTTCCCACCCACTCAAATCCACACACTTTATTTCTCTCTCTCATTAGAAATCAGACATATAAAATAATAATAATAAACAAAATTGAGTAAACTAAAATTTGAATAAATAAGTCAGAATAGGACAAAACAAATAAATAGAAGAAAGAAGCTAAAAAAGCACAATGAACACATACAGATGTATAACACACACATTTATACACAGAGAAATCCCATAAAAAGAGAAAATCAGAAAACATAATGTATAAGCAAAAGACCTATAAGGTAAAAAATGCCCAGACAATGCATTATGAGACAAAATACCTCCAAGACTTCATTGAGTTCATGTGTATTGGCCATCTACTGCTGGGCATGGGGCTTGGCCTTAAGTGTGGTCTGTATACCCAGGGGGACTCCCTTGGAGAAAACTAATTTTTCATTTGCAAGTGGTTATCAATTGGAGATAGCTTCTAAGACAGGATTTGGGGCTTGTGTCCACTTGCCCTCTTAGTGTTGGGACCCGATTTGCATTAGACCTGTGCAGGTCCTGTGCATGTTTACACAGTCTCTGTGAGTTTACATGAGTGCCAGCCCTACTGTGTCTAGAATGCCTTGCTTAGTTGGTGTCTTCCATCACCATTGACTTGTAAAATCTTTCTTCCCCAGGGTTCCTTGAGTGCTGAGAGGAGGGATTTGATGGAGACACCCCATTTATGACTGTGTTTTCCAAGTTCTCTCACTCTCTGCACATTATTCAGTTGTGGGTCTCTGTACTAATTCCAATCTGCTGCAAGGGGAAGCTTTTCTGATCATGGCTGAAGAAAATACTGATCTAAGAGTACAGCAGAATATCATTAGAAGTCATTATAGTGCTGTGTTCCCTTGGCAGAACAATAGTATTTGGTTTTATCCTAGGTCCCCGGCCTATCTAGTCTCAGGTTCTTAGCCACCTGACCACTTGTTGGCTATTGATTCCATCTCTTGGAGTTTGCTTTAAATCCAATCAGATAATGGTTATCTGTAAATGGTAACTTTAAAACACTAAATCTGAATAACAATAAAAGACACTTTAAGAAAATATATTCATAGCTCATATCTAAATGTATTCTAGTTAAAGATTTCAGAGGACTTTTGAGTAACAAAGATGTGGAACTTGGATTATTAGTGCTTATCTAATACTGATGTATAATTTGTTCTTATAAAAATTACCTCCATAATCTAATACTTAGATGAAAAGAATCAGGAAAAATATCATTTTAGTGCATTGGAAACAATATACAGATACTCTTAATTCTGTGTGAAAGGTAGAGCAAATGAGAAAAGTGGAGTAGAGAATGATGAAATAGTCTTTGTTATATTGAGCCACATACTGATTGTGAGGCATCACTGTAGAAATACAAGAATTGCCTCACTGACAGAAACAGAGCCTTAATTAATCTACTTTCCTATACTCTAGCAACTATAATAAAAATTTGTGAGAAATACAAATGTCAAGAAAATCACAATCAGAGAAGTTATAGCATTCATCAGAACAATGTTCAAATTTGATAAAAGTATTGGAACTGTCAAGTAATTTTAAAATAGTAACACTAAAACACCTAATAGAAACAGGTAGATACTACCTGACATGGTTTAAGTGATTTTAAGAAAAAAAAACAAAAAACAAAACCCCAAACCCTTCAGTTTAACATCTGAAAACTCTTCTAGTGAGCTACTCATAGAATTAAATAGCTAGCGAGCTTGATAAGTCAATAATACTCAAAGAGGATGATGAAAAATAAGTTTGTTTATGTCACCATCACTTTGAACCATATTAGGGTTTCTATTGCTGTGAAGAGACACAGTGAATACAGCAACTTTCTTTTTAATCATATGCCAGTTTATTTTTTTAATTTTATTATTTATTTTATATCCCAGTTGTAGTTTCCCCTCCCTCCTTTTCTCCCAGTCCCTCCCCCACCCACCCAGCTCCTGCGGTCCCTCACTCCTGCAACCACTCACACCCAAATAAATACACAGAGGCTTAATATTATTTATAGCTGCTTGGCCATTAGCTCAAGATAACTACTGACTAGCTCTTAAACTTAGCCCATTTCTGTTAATCTATATGTTACCATGTGTTCTGTGGCCTTACCTGTGTGCCATTCATGCTGCTCCCTGGACAGTGGACTGACGTCTCCCGACTCAGCCTTCCTCCACCCAGAGTTCTCCTTTTTGCTTATCCTGCCTATACTTCCTGCCTGGGAACTGGCCAATCACCATTTTATTTATCAACCAATCAGAGCAACACATATTCACAGCATACAGAACATCCCACAGCATTCCATTTCTCTTTAGGAAAGGACAGGTATCTCATTACCAACAAAACATAGCATATGAAGAGAACACAGCAACTCTTATAAAGGAAAACATTTAATAATGGCTGGCTTACAGATTCAAATGTTTAGTCCATTATCATCAATTATGGTGGGAAACATGGTGACATGCAGGCAGACATGGTGCTGGAAAAGTAGCTGACAGTTCTACATCCAGACCTGCATGCAGCAGGAAGAGAGAGTGACACTGGACCAGGCTTAATCTTCTGAAATTCCAAAGCCCATCGCCTAGTTACACAGTTCCTCCAACTAGGCCAAACCTACTCCACAAGGCCACATCTCCAATAATGCCACTCCCTATGAGTCCATGGGGGCCATTTTCATTTAAACCACCACAGAACATTTCCAAATATTCATTTTTTCCTTCCTTCCTTTTTTTCTGGTTCACTTTAGGAAATGCAATGTTTCCCCTCAGGTCATTGATAAGAATTTGAGAACTTTATTGTAGTGGGTAGCCATTCCAGCTTTGATCTGGAAGTTCCAACCCCCATTGAGACTTCAGCAACTGTCACGCCTACAAGGCAAGGCCAAGGGAGGCCCCTGGAGACCCGAGATCTGGATGGGCAAACACTCTCTCTGTTCTTGGACCTGAGACGGTGGAGGTGTACCGAGCAGAGCTCCAGAGAACACCACTGGACTGCGATACACCTTCCCCAGACCCCGCAACCTACCTATCCCTTCATTTGTAAATTACCCACTAAATAAATCCTCCTTTTAACTACGTGGAGTGGCCTTAATAATTTCACCAATACTTTATTGCCTCACAAATGCCTTAGCTGTTATATTTTTATCTTTTTTATCTCTTTATTATTGAAATTGATTCTATTAATTTTTATCTTGTGCATTAATTCTATACTTCCTCAATCCATCTATGTATCTATATATCTATGTATGTGTGTATACTCTTGATGAATGATTTTCTCTTATACCCTTATACATTGGAATTGTTTTTGTACTTCAGTTTAGCGTGTGGGGCCTGACTTATTTTGGGAGTTCCCACCTCAGATAGTTTTATCTTCCTAGATTCAGAAATGCTATTCTGATTTCATTCATTGTTTCAGTCCTGGGCTCTTCTATTCAATCAGTGAGTGGTTCTGTATGGAGAAATCAGATGTTTTCCTTAGGACACCTGATGTTACTAGACAGTTTATTCCAAAGTAGACAAAAGATACTAAAACTGTGACTCCTTATACCTCTAAGTGAAGGTAGACCCAGACAATTGTAACAAGAATCTTAAAGGGTCTTATTAATAAGGAACACAGGAGCCAGGTATTGGGGTGAATGCTGAAAGATCAGAGAAACAGAACAAGCCACAGCTCACCTCACCTCACCAATTCCTCAGCTGATCTTGTTTCCTCAAAGTGGAAGCCTGTGTCCTCATCCGAATGGACCTCAGCTGAACTGCTGCTCAAAAGCCTAAAAGCTTAAAAGCCCTCGTTCCTGGTCCTCATGCCTTATATACCTTTCTGCTTCCTGCCATCACTTCCTGGGATTAAAGGCATGTGTCTTTCCCAAGCAAGACATGAGATCTCAAACCCTGGGATTAAAGGTGTGTGTCATCGTGCCTGGCTTCTATGATTGTGCCTGGCTTCTATGTCTATCTAGTGGCTGTTCTGTTCTCTCTGACCCCAGATAAGTTTATTAGGGTGCACAATATATTGGGGGACACAATATCACCACATACCATCACTGCTGCTACTGTTATGGAAAGATAGTAACAATTCATTATGGAAAGAGGCTAAAGATGACATGGTAATTTCCTGCAACTATATTAGGGTGATTGCATAATCGAATTTGAGTAAATACTTCTATGGCATTACTGTTCCAGCAGATATGAGGCTCTCTAGGGTCATAGTTGTATGGTGACTTTTGAAGCTCCTCATAGTCTAAGTGGACCTCCCCTTTTGCTGTCTTTCAGCTAATAATTCAAATTTCAGGCCTGCCTTCAATCTCTTCTTTCATCTATCCCTTCTACCCTCCACCATTACCTTTTTATATTTATGCTTTATGTAAGCTCTGAGTCACAAGCCTCATTTTTATCTAGTAGAGTGAGTGCACAGGAGGTTAAAACTTAATTAAAATAAGAAACATTGAGATCTTGGTCTCTATGATTTTATCCTTTAAACTCCTGAGGTTGCTAACCAGTCAGTTATCTTCTTTGTTGCTATCAGAGACTTAAATATTGTCTGTTCTATAACTTGTGACATGCACCTATTTTTTCAGAAAAGAATATCAGGAAAAATGAGTGGTCACTTTATTCCAGAGCTGGGAATCTGCAGTGATATTTACTCTCCTGGTTGACTTTTATACTCAATTTGACAGAATCTGAAATCACCTGGGAAGACAGAACATCAACTGAAGGATTGTGTAGATCATATTGTTCTGTGACCATCTCTATGTCTTGATTGATGATTGATGCATGAGGTCCCAGGCCCCTGTGCAATCCCTAGGCAAGGCAAGATGAACATGAACCAGTGAGCAAGACAGTAAACAGCAGTCCTCCATGGTTCCTGCCCTCAGATTCCTGCTTGAGTTTCTGCCCTGACTTCCCTCAATAATGCATTGTGACCTGGATGTGTCACATTAAATAAATCCTTTCCTCCTTTTAAGTTGCTATGGACATGATGTTTACTGCAAGAAAAGAATGAAACTAGGATACCTTTGTTTTGGACTCTTGTTCTTTTCCCAATACTACCAAAAAAAAAACTTCTTCAATGTTTATCTTATAATTTCTTTATCTGGGACTAAGTTATAATTATTAATTCTGCAGGAAAAATGATGCATTTTATTGAATAGCTATATTTAGAATATAAGAAATACTTATGCCGGGCGGTGGTGGTGCATGCCTTTAATCCCAGCACTCGGGAGGCAGAGGCAGGTGGATCTTTGTGAGTTCGAGGCCAGCCTGGTCTCCCAAGCGAGTTCCAGGAAAAGGCGCAAAGCTACACAGAGAAACCCTGTCTCGAAAAACCAAAAAAAAAAA
>CABHPP010090677.1:0-41223 GCA_902168425.1 Peromyscus attwateri
TTGCAGCTGCTCAGACTAAACCAAGTAAACACACAAAGACTTATATTGCATGTAAATTGTATGGCCATGTCACGCTTCTTGCTATCTGTTCTTATAACTAAATTTAACCCTTTTCTATTACTCCATACTTTGCCATGTGTCTTGTGGCCTACCGGTATCTTACATCATGCTTCTCCTCTGGGTTGCTGTCAGCATTTCACTTCCTCAGGCTTCCTGTTCCCAGAATTCTCTTCTCTGCTTGTCCTGCCTATACTTCCTGCCTGGCTACTGGCCAATCAGCATTTTTTATTATACAGAGCTATGTCCAGAGTAGTAGGAGGAGAGGAAGAGAAAGAAACGTGGATCATGCTTTATTTGTTTTTACCAATATCAATTAGGCATTTTTATCTTCTCCTGAGACAAACCTTAAGGCACCTGTTTCCTTTATTATTTTAGTATTGAGGAGGCACAGGTGATAACTTGCTAAGGGCATTTAACAATGATAGATTATTATATTAAAGTTTGTTTTTACTGAGTGAAGACCCGTTTGACACTGAGATATTTATACCTCTGGTCAATTAGTTTTTCTTACCAGTATATTTTTGGTATATTTTTATATTCTTTGTGCCTCTGGATCTATGGCTGATGTTGGACTTGTAACAATTGGCTGGGTAGTTAATTAAATTTTGTATATGATATTAGAGTCAGCAGAGGGAAACTGATGAAGCAGAATATGTCAGGAGGGACAGGAGAACTTGATGAGGGAATCAGGGAGAAGAAAAAAACTTATGGGGTTCACAATTCAGTTGGATTGAAATTTGTATGAGGCAATCACATTCTTCTAGAATTGGTGACAAGGCATTAATCCTGATGTCCTCTGGAACTTAAGAGACTGGGGCCCTGTTTGTTTCACTGTGTATGAGGAAGAATTTCTCTTGGGTGAGGGCAGGATAAAAAGTTTTACGCTGTGGAGATGTATGCAGTGAGGAAAGCCCTCAAGTTCAGCACCTGTAGGGGCTTACAAGAAGTACGTTGAGGTGTACCCTCTATTTAGTGTAAAGGTGTGATGTTTGATGGACTGGAGGGGAAAGATGGACCTGATCCCCAGTGTGGATAGAGGGTTGGGCATGGATTATCACATGGCTGGTGTAAGGAGTAGTCAGAAAAATTACACAGGAGACAGCAGAGGTGATAGAGTAGAGGAGTGAGGAGGTGATAAGGGAGAGGTAAAAGTTTGAATCAGAGGCCAGAGGTTAGAGCTACTAACCCATATATGAGTTCAAATGGTGGGATAGAAAGGGCTTGCTTGGGAAGTGTCCAGAGCCTGAAAAGATCTAGAAACATTAATTTCACCAAGTCACAGTTAATTTCCAGTGGCATAAGAATGTGTTTTATAGATTGTTGGTATACTGTACCTTCCCTGAGGACTTATGATTGTAAGGGATATGAAAATGCCAAGGTATATTAAAAGCTTTAGATATGGTCTGGAAAATCTGGAAGATGAACTCCAGACTAATATCAGACTGAAGAAATGGAGGGATCCCTAACCCTGGGAAAGGAGGTCAGGGACTTTCTGAAGGCACTTATTAGAAACAATAAATATCTCGACACTACTAGAAAATGAGTCCACAACCATGAGAAGACATTTAATTTGTCTGACTGTAGGCGTATGGGTGAAATTGAGCTGCCAGTCAGGCCTTGGAAAGTAACCTCTAACCTGGTTGGTGTGAAAAGGTTGGCTCCAACATTTAGAACTGTATTCTGTCTTCCGACAATTTTTACAATAGCCAGTAATAGTTTTTAAGGAGTGTAAGTCCTCAGAGGTAGGTGTAGCTGAACTTATCCTGTTCCTTCCCCAATCCCATGGCACACAGAACCAAGCAAAGACACCAAGACATATATTATTTACAAACTGTATGGCCTAGTGTTTCAGGCTTCTTGTTAGCTGTTCTTATATCTTAAATTAACACATTTCTTTTAATCTATATGATCCCATGTGGTTTGTGGCTTATAGGTTTTTTAATATGTTGCTTCTCATCATGGCAGCTGGCAGCATCTCCCTCACTGAGCCTTCCACTTCCCAAAATTTCCTCTCTCTTTTTTCCCTCCTATACATCCTGCCTGGCTAGTGGCCAATCAGCACTTTATTTATTAACATATCAGAGCAACACCTTCAGAGCAAAAAGAACATCCCCTAAGACTACCACTTTTCTTTTTGTCAAAAAGGAATGTTTTAATTTTCACATACTAAAAGCATAAATAACAAAACAATTATCATACAAGAATTATAGATATGATATCTAGTCTATTTGTATTTGCCAAAATTATTGAAGATATCCTATCTAACCTATATTTGAGTCTAAGGTTTCATATTTAATTTATCTTTTATCATAACTTAGGAAAATTGTAACTATCTAGTCTTCAACTACATCTAAGTTCTCAGAAGAGTATACTATTACCTAAGAAATGGGAGAACGATGCAAGCAACTTTCAGGAATCTTCTGAGAGTAGACAGAGACAGCTGGCAGCCTGGACAGTCATCCAGAGTTCATTTATACATGTGAGTTATCTGTCTTCAACCCACAAGCCTAGAGTTTTTCAGTCACTTCTCTCTCTCTCTCTTATTTTTTTTTCTTTCTTTCAAGTCAGGGTTTCTCTGTGTAGCTTTTTGCCTTTCCTAGAACTCACTTTGGAGACCAGGCTGGCCGTGAACTCACAGGGATCCACCTGGCTCTGCCTCCTGAGTGCTGGGATAAAGGCATGTACCACCACTGCCCGTCTTTTCAGTCACTTCTCTCTGTGTCCTGCAGAATGTCTGGCAGTTTCCTTGAAAAAGCAGGAACCTAAAGGACCATTTTGCCAAACAAAGTTCAGTTGTCACCTTCCTACATTTCTTGCATGTCCAGTCATACATTTTATCAATTATTCCAGGCAAGAAGAGTTTCTTACCCAAATGGCTATTTTTTGCCAAGAAGAATATAAACTCCATATGCAGTTTCTATAATGCCCATCCTCCTCTCTGAAGTAATTTGGTGATGCCTGGAGTAGACATGTCACACTGTCCTGAATGTCTAAATTTTTAAAAATATTTTACATGCCATATTCTGTAGGTATTTGAATTATTTGAAGATAACCTACCTCACTGAATTATGTCTGTGTATATTAAGAAATCTTAACGTGAATATAAGTTTGACTATCATAGAAGACTAATTATTAATCTGTATTTTTTAATTATCCAGTACAATCTAAATGAGTTACATAAACATAATAATTTAAACAAGAGTAGACATATATATACAGTATTACAGAATTAAGTTTAATCTTGTATCAATATCCAAAATCTATAGCAATGTAAAATATTTTAAACGAGTTGTTCTTTAAAAGTAGATTCAACAATCTACACTTTCTTCTTATCATATCTATATCCCATTTCCCATTTTATTTTTAGAAAGAGATAGTATTTAACTCAACCGTTTTTAAATAAAAATATTGCTTTATTTCTGTCCCCACCAGAAGGCTCTTTATGGGACAAAAGAATCTCCCAACTGCTGTTTTATGCCTGTGTTTAGAGAAGAAGTGTGCCAATTTCACCTCCAATGCCACCTTGGTGTATTTGGGAATTTGGGCATAGCTTATCATACTATTTCCTGCTAGATGAGGGTGCTGTATCCTTATGAGAACGTAAAGAAAATTTTGGGATTATGGGGTAGTCTGTGAGGCTGTGTTGTCTTACAGAAAACTCTGTGTAACTCAGTGGGACTAGGTCAAACCCACATGCTTGGAACCCACCATAGAGTAGTTCAAGCCTGCATGTTGCAGGTTCTCACCACCCACATGAGACATGGTTCCTGCTCCTTTTAGAATTGGTTATTTTCAGGTTTCAGGTGGAAACTGGAGCTGTTGGGCACCATTTGTAGCTGAAGTTATCCTGATTCTGCCCAGCTCCCGCTGACCTCAGACACAAGAAAACACACTGACACATATCATTTATGAAGTGTATGGCCTAATGGCTCAGGCTTCTTGTTAGCTGTTCTTATATCTTTAATTAACCCATTTCTATTAATCTATAAGTTGCCATGTGACTCGTGTCTTACCAATATCATTGCATGTTGCTTCTCATCATGGATTTGGCAGCATCTCCCTCACTCAGCCTTCCACTTCAACAAATTCTCCTATCTCTTTGTCCTGCCTATTCTTCCTGCATGGCTACTGGACTATCAGCACTTTATTTATTAAACAATCAGAGCAACATATCAGAACATACAGAACACCCCACAGCAGGTAGGCTCTGAACTGAGACAGAGCAAGACTATCAGGGTGAAAGAGCTGGTGTAGATAGGACAGAATTGGCCTAGCGACAGGAAATGACTATGATACAGGCAGGAAAGGCCAGCCATTTTAAGTATACAAAAATTCAGGCAGCACTCACCCTCAATCAAATGACTTATCAGACAGGATCTCTGTGTGTTCAAGGCCATACTAGGGAACAGAGCAAAGCACGGTGACACACTCCTTTAAGGCCAGTACTAAACATAAAGACCTGGAGTTTTGTATAGACATACAATGTAAAAAAGAGATAGCTGGGCTAATATAGCCAATTAAAGGGCATAAGAGCAAGGCAATAAAAGCTTGTGTGAGACAGCAAGTAGTTTGAATTTGGAAGCTGCAGGATTGGTGAGGTAAGGTTTGATTGTGACTTTTCCAATTTCCCTGATCTCTAAGTCTTTACTCCCATATTGGGCACCGTGTTTTTTATTCAATGAAACCATTTAGAAGCTCTTCTACATGCAGGTAATAAATCAGGTGGTACATTCTATTAGTCTTTTTAACTCTAAGTGTAGAGGTGTTAAAAGGAGAAGAGTTTGAATGAAGTAGCATTTCTCTGAGAAGTTCAGGCATGATAGGCTTAAATCCTCTAAGGATCTGGAGAGAAAGAATGTACTGAATTTGAGTGATGAACAAGGTAGGGTGCTGGAACTGGATAACAATAGAGTGATGGTTTCTAACAACAGAAGGATTCTGACTATCCAAGTATATCTGGTCCACCCTAGGGATTGAAAGGGAAATGACATGTCAGAGATAGTGGGCTGAGTCAAGGAGGAGGAGAGGAGCTGCTGACAAATCTGTGGAAGGGAAATGTGGGCACAAATGAAATAGAAGCTAGTGCCTTAACTCAAAAAATTCTTCCCATTCGGCACACAGGGCAGGTTTGCACAAACAAACCTGTGTGTAAGAGATATATCCCTGAAATTACATATAAGTCTTAGTGTTTTGTGAGGTACATAATGCTGTCCCCCTACCCAGACAACAGGGAGATTAGAATGACAGGTAATACCCCAAAATTTTCACAGGATGCCGTAAGTGCTTCCTTTGACCAAAGAAAGGAAATGGGTCATCACTATACATTAATGGCTACTCTAGCTTTTGGTATGACATGACTGTTGTTAAATAAGGACCTATGTACCTTCAATCGTCCATTAACCAAAGTAGGACTTTGCCTGTACATTGGTCTTCAATTGATATCCCCATGTCAATGGTTACACACAGGCAGTCAACAGAACTATGTCCATATTGATAGCATTTTTATGAGGCCCAGTTAGCCTGCATGGGGCAGGGCTGGCTCAAGCCCAGTGGCCTTCTCTACCACATTTAAAACAGGGACCTGGAGGCTTTCATGTGGCTGGTCAGATAGCCCGTGCTAGAATTGACAGTATTCTTTGCAATCTTATTCATCTCTCACATAGCTATGCCATGCAGGAACATAGACTAGGTAATCAAGCTGCATGCAGGTTACATAATCACATACCATAGGTTAACTTAGTAGGCAAGGCCCTGGGATGCCTAAGCTATCTTCCTAACTGATGGACAGAGGATGCACAGTCATGTAGTTAGTGGGAGGCTGGTACACATAACCCCACACGACACCATCAGCCAGTAATCTACTGTTATTTTGAGCCAGAGCCCATGATAATTTCATTTTATCCTGTGTTCCCTTTTCAGTTTCCCTGCCACTTTTACAACTTACAGGAAGGAGGGAGAGACAGATGAGTCAGCAGCTCCAACGGATATCTCCAAATTCATTGCTGTCATTTGCTTTCCCTTCTAATTTAGACAGTTCTCTTCTTATTCGTTCCTAGTCTATGTGTATTTAAATATGAGTCACACAGATGGACTAAAAAGGCTTGCAGTCCACGGTTTCAATAGCCAGGCTTCTGGCTAAATTCCAGCTCATAGCGGAATTTAGCCAAAGCCTGACTGTAAACAACACAAGAGAAGGATAACTGTCCCAGAGAACTGCAGCAGACAGAGGCAGTAGAAACATGGATAAGCAGGGATTTGGTGGTATTGCCCACACTCCTGCTATGAGTCACCTGCACCTGTTTGCTCTGCAGGAAATGTCTTCCTTCCTCTGAAGGCACTGCTTCAGCCTTGATATCTGTGATAACTCCCTCAGTCTTGCATCCTGCATTATCTGGAAGGAAGAATTATGTTGGGAAAAATTACCTGATAGAAACCAGGAATGTACTGATCATATGCTCCCTCACAGAGCCCATTAAGAAAATTACAGTGTCAGTTACAATTCTCACATAGCTACCTGATACTCTATGACAATTTCAAGTATCAGATTTCACAAACAAATGCATTTGGGGAATCTAAAATGGCATATCGATTACTGTTACCTGAAAGGTACAACTTCCAGCCCAGAATCACAATCATCCATCAGCAGGTAGAAAGTGAGGCTTTCAGGTAGATAGCCAGGATACACAGCCATGTACCTGGATATATGATCAAGCTCTAGTTTCCATAAGATGCTTTATTCTGTTGAGAATTGAATTCTGGGCCTAAGATTCATTACATCATTCCCTGTCATCCAATTTCAGTTTGGTTGTTTCAGCTGCAGCAGCACACACATAGTTGGGAGGGTGATATGACTCAGCAGCTCTGAAGGAGATCTCAAAGAGTACCCCAAGATTTGCTTACCATTGATGAAATTGAGTTCACTCTCCATAATGGTTCCTATGGGTTGGGCCTTGTGCCACTCCCTCATTTCGCCATAATTCTCCAGTAGAAGCAGCAGGAAATATTATTTAGAACGATCTAGGAGAGAAAATACACAGTAAATACAGGATACTTAGAGACTGCCTGTATCGTAATCCATCCAGCATCTACTGCCTCTGTCCTTGGGTAGTTAAAACAATGCCAAGGGGTGGAAAAGGACCACCTCCCAGTACAGACAGCTGCAGGTCATCTCAGACACCTGACCTCAGACACATGATCAAATCATCCTCTATAAGCAGACCTGCTGGGTAAAGCCTAAATGGGCTCCAACAGGTTCTTATCCAAAGAAACTTTGAATGCATACCCTCCTCCATCAGCAGAAAGAAGAGCTAATAAAGTTGACAGCCGAGCAGTTTCTCACTAGTCAACCTGTGGCTATATTCTGGGTCTCAGTTGTTCATAAGCACACCCAAATTCGATTGTTATTTGGTGCCCACAAGGCAGATTGCTCCTGTAATACAAGGGGGACTGCTCCCGTGGAAATTACCAAATCAAGATTTGTTTGATTCCAGCATTACAGATCTGAGCCACCTGATCCTGTCAAATATGAAGCAAGCAGATTCCTGTTTCTGTAGCTACTGCTTCTCTTTAAAGATGTGGTCTCCCTGTCTTGGTTTGAATTAATTTCAGGCTTTAGTATCTGACATTGCTTAGGGGAGTCCTCCTCTTTCCTTCTTCTGAAGCTACTGAATTCGTTAAGGATATAGCATCCCTGTGCCAGTTCTGATGTCTTGCTCTATGGGCAAGGAAGATGTTTTTTTTGAGGCTTAAGTATCTGGCAGAGACTAGTGAAATCCTGCTGTTTCCTCTACCCTGGGAGATTTATTGTGGAAAGGCTATGGCATTGTAGTTTTGTTCATGAACCATAGAGTCACTGAAAATATGGAGCAGTAACATTTGCAGTCACTTCTGTCTGTCATCAAATCCAATAAAGTATCAAAAATAAAGTATAGTACTGGAAACTTACTTGTTAAAATCCTGATGCCATTTAGGCATTCACAGAATCAACTTTGCATTCTTGGTTTGCATTATCACTGTGTTCTTGCATAAAGAGTCTCTTGTATGTGATTTTTTTCCTACTTCTCAGTCCATTCCTATATATGAAAGAAAAGAAGCAATAGCTTCATTGGAAGTTAATTATTTATTGATGATGGTCGACAGTTATTCAATACTTCATTTGATAATAATAAACACACCAGTTTCATTTTTTCTTGAATAATTTCTTGATTCCTCTTCTGATTATTTGACCACTATGACTAAGTTATATCTGAGAGTTACTATTTTCACTTTTAAGGTATGTAGCTCATGAGAGTGAGAAATTTTGTTCCTCATCATTTAGTCAACTAACATGCAGATTAACCTTCAGTCCTATCACCTGTAGTCAATCCCAGTGAAGATGGTGAATAGCAGCAAGTGTATTTCTGATCTAAGATGACATAAGATTGTAGGTACTTCAAAAATAGTTTATTTTCATCATATTGGGATGTGTAAGTATATTATTGAAATGGACACTTAAGCTCCAGTTAGGCAATAAAGGCATAATTTTGTCCATGAGTAAAACAAAGAATACATTACTGCCACATTAGTGAGAAAACACTGACACCCTTCATAGTATAAGGGATTCAGTTTTCACAGTATCTCTCCACTTGTTCTATGATTCATTTCAATTACATTATAACATTTATAGAAGTTTATGTATGTGTATGTGTATTTGTTTGCTTATGCATATGTATACATATACACAGATACATATGCATGTGTACACTTTCTTGACATAATTTTTAATTTCATGCATGAGTACAGAATTTAGATTATTTTGCACTCCTTTGTTTCCATCCTACTATATAATATCTGCACTGTAAATTGTCAAAATCAATACCACTATTTATTAAAATTATTTTACCAAATTGTACACATAAAAAGTATACATAACACAATGTACAGAATGAGGTAATTATTTGTAGCCATTTGAGCATTAACCATTTGTAGTTGAAAAGACTATCAGTGTTAGTTTACAGTGTAAATGGTATCTTTCTATCTTAGAATCCAATATTTTTGCAGATGTTTATGCTAAGTGGGGATCTTGAGAGAGTTTCCCATCTACGTTGGCATTATCATTTATGGTTTTACAGTGCTAATCTTTTTTGGTTGATTCCTTGCCTTCATGTTATATTTTTGGCTCTAACATTGTCTAATATTTGTGCTTATTAATTCCCTATCTTTTCTTACAAGACACAATCTTCATTTAGACATCCTTTTTGTTTTAATCTGAACTGTGTCTGACCCTTGCATGAAATATTTTCTTATTCAAAGATTAATGGTGATGTTCTGGATTGATCAGGTGACAGAGACAAAACATTATAAGGTCTATGACATTTGAGTAGATTTGGAGTTCTGTATTTATGATGTATATGATGCTTTTTTTTTTTCAGACAGTAACAGCCAATGTTGACTGTTGTTATGTGGATAAATATTTAGAGGATTTTCAGAAATTATATGCTTTCTGAGAAATTGCAGATGAATGTTCTCCTTCTGGGTCTTCTACCTTTTTGGCCCTGTGGAATATACTAAGATATTACATTCCACAGAGTTTGTGTTCTTGTCTATGATATATGTCTGCATTTCTGAAAAAGGTTGGAGTGAAAACTAGACCTGTCTTTGCATATGAAACCTGCAATACCCTATGGAGGGCTAAATGTTGGTAAATTATGACATTTGAAAAAGTTGATAAGTCATCAACTTCACCTTGTTTTTTTTTTTTTAGTCCAGTCAGCTGCAATTTTATCTTAATAAAGAAGAATGATTATAAGTGGAGATAATAGGTTTCTAATGGCTTAAGGGACTGTTTATAACATCCTAATAATAAAACAATTGTTAAAAGGATCTCGTTTTTAAGAACAGCAATGATCACATGTAATTTTACCAAATCCTGTGCTTTTATGTACAGGAGACTCCTAAGAATTTTTCTTGTATGATGTGTGTGTGTGTGTGTGTGTGTGTGTGTGTGTGTGTGTGTGTGTGTCTGTGTGTCTGTGTGTGTGTGTCTGAATTAGAAAAGAACATCAGAGACATTGGTATATGTATACTTTTAAACACACTCTTACATGTCTAGACATTTTTTTTCTGTGTGAATCTTTCTTTACTGATCATCTGTATTGTTTTTGACGTCATGAGACAAATCCTAAATTCCAATGATATTTGTAGTTTAACAAGGCTCAGGATAGGTATCAAATGGCACATAATGTTTATTGTTGGCTCTTTTCCCCTCTTCCCCGGCCCCCATATCTCTGAGAGCCTAGCTTCATGACTTAGCTATCAGGAGCCGTGGTTACTGCTGCAGCTCTAGGAAGTTGTTGGGTCCATTCTGTCACTGAGAAGCATATGTCCCACTGCTTATAAACACCATTTAATCCACATGCTTTCAACATATGCTACCATTAGTACTTTTGATCTTGGCCATTCTGACAGGTATCTTAGGGATGGTATCTTACTGGCAGTTTGATTTGTATTTCCCTTGTCTCTAAGGTTGTTTAACACTTCTTTAAGTGTATCTGGGCCATTCAAGATTCTTCCTTTGAGAATATTCTCTTTAAATCAGTCCCCCATTTTTACTGGCATTATTTGGTATTTTTATGCCTGGTTTCTTGTGTTCTTTATATATTTTTTATATCAATCCTCTGTCAGATGTGTAGTTGGTGAAGATTTTCTTCCCATCCTCTAGGGTGCTGTTTTGTCTGACTAACAGCATTTCAGGGAGGGACCCTGCTAAGTGTCCTAGTAAGACGGAGAGTGGTTCTAAACTGGCCTTCCCCCTCAATCAGATTGGTGACTATAGTAATGGTCTTCATAGAGCCTTCATCCAGTACCTGATGGAGGCAAATGCAGAGATCTAGATTCAAGCCCTGGCTTGAGGTCTTAGGGTCCAGGACATATGATATAGGGGTTATATGAGTAGGGGGGCATCAAGATTATGATGAGAAAAACCACAAAGCAGATGACCTGAGTTATTGTCGGGTCATGGACTCTGGAAGGACAGCCTGGCCGCTGGCGTGTGACTGGGCTAAGCCCTCTGCATCTGGGAGACATTATTGTAGCTTGGTCTTTCATGGGACCCCTAGCAGTGGGAACTGGACATATCCTTAATGCATGAGCTGGCTCTAGGATACCTATTCTCTATGGTAGGATGCATTATTTAGCCTTGATATAGCAGGAGGAGGTTGGTCCTGCCTCCACTTGATATTCAATGCTTTGTTGATTCCCACGAGAGACCTTACCCCATTTGAAAGGAGAGGGAGGAAGGATTGGGGATTTGAATGGACTTACAGGGAGAGTATGGGAGAAAGAAAGAATGGGAAAGTGTCATTATTACATGAAATAATATGTTAAAAATCTTTTAAAAAGCCTACATGAGGAAAAACTTTTTAAAAAGTAAATCTACTTAAATGTTTGGACAGAAAGCTTCTTAAAAGTGCCATGCCCATATTAGTAGCCTATACCCAGTCAAAAGGCCTTCTCTTAAATGAGGCATCCATCTGTTTCCCGCTAGCAATAGCTTAGCTGAAGAAATCCAGTTATCAGTAAGCCACCATTAGCCCTTCTTTTGAGTGCTTAGCATCATTTTTGTTGATTTTTTCATTCTTATGTGTAAATTATGGCTCCATGTAGGAATGCCATTTGTAGATTGGGTTTTGTGTCCCACCAGACTGTTTTTAAATAACCACATAGAGATTTATTAATAATTATAACTCAAGTTTATTACTAGCTATCTCACACATTTTAAATTAACCCATAATGATTATCTATGCTCTGCCATGTGGAGTGGTTCCTTTTCTCAGTATTGCAAGTTCACCTCCTTCTCTCTTAGTCTCTTCACAATTCTGGGCCTCCTCCCTTCTTCCCAGAAACCTCATTGTGTGGTTCTCCTGTCTAAATTTATCCTGCCTAAGTATATACCAGTCAAGTTCTTTATTAAATCAATGACAATGATATATATTCAGACAAGAACCCTCAATCTAAACTCCTTTATTTAACTTTTTTTCTGACCATTAAAAATAACTTGTAACCAAGCATTATAAACAATGAAAATTAACTATAAGCCATTGAACAAGCAAAAACCACCCACTCAACCCCTTGAACATGTGGGCATAGTTTTCTTAAAATTACTTCCTGGTTTTTGAGGGCAAAGACAACTTTAGGAGACCCTAAAAAATTTGGGGGGTTACTTGTCAAGTCCTGGGAAATATAGCAGTATTATTTGTTATCTAGTCTCTGCATAAATCAAAAGTACAGAGCTTTCTCAAGTCTTTGATGGAGTTGTCTGTGAATCTGGATATTCTAAACTAGCCAACTTGAAATTTCCTGAGCAGTTTTTAGTCCAAACTGATCTTTCAGTGGTGTTAATCAGCTTAATGGCTTTATCATAGTCCATGTGATATCTTTATTGTATGGTCCTGTCATGAATTTAAAGCTTTTAAATTTGTTTTGGGCATGGCAGTGGTTTTTTATAGAAATTTTCTTTTTTCTTTTCTTTATTTTATTTAATTGTTTTTGTTCCTCCTCTGTGGTTTGGAGCAATCACAGTCTGATAAACGTCTGTCTCTTGGAACCATGAACATTTTTCCCAGAAGTGATTCTTATTAATAGCAAATTATCCCCACCACTGTCCTCGCCAAACTTCTCCAAACTGGCCTTTGCCAATGCTTTCTTGTAACATGATGGTGCTGGCAATTTTTCTTTGAACAAGGATTACTAAACTATACAACTCCAGTGGCAGCATCACTATCTACAACGTGATGAGAAGCAGCTTGTAGTTCAGGGCAACAGAAAATTCTCCATAGTCTCACTACCACTGTTTGTTGCCTGGAACAGCCCCAGCCACAAGAGACTCTTAATATCAGGGTTGTAGTTTCAAGCCCCACATTGGGCACCAAATGTAACATGAATCTTAAAAGGTCATATTAATAAAAAACTAGGTGCCAGGTTTTAGGGTGAATTTTGAAAGATAAGAGGAGCAAAACAAGCCACAGGCAACATCACATGTATTTTCAGTTAAGTGTGGAAATTTGAGAGAGTTTTCCATCTGTGTTGGCATTATAACTTGTGATATCTTTGTTCTATCCATTTGTGATTGTTTACTTGCTTTCATGTATTATTTTGTTGGTGCTCAGTTTTGCAATATTTATGCTTCTTTATTCCCTGTCATTCTTAGATGGCACTGCCTTCACTGCAGTCATCCTTATGCTATTAATAAAAATTGTGTGTGAACATTGCATTTAATATTTTTTTATTCTAAGAATAATGGTTAGTGTTCTGTTTTGATCAGGTGACCTGAGAAAAAACATTTAAGATTTATGCCATTTAAGAAGTTGTGGAATTGATTAATAATGATGTAATTGATTCCTTTTTTTTCTGGCATTCCAGCTAATGTTGCCTGTGATTATAAGGATAAATATTTAGAAGAAGGTCTGAAATCATATGTTTTCAGAGAATTTGCAGATGAAAGTTATCCTTTTGGGTCTACTATCTCCCTGGCCATGTGGACTATGCTAGCTTATTATTTTGGGCAGATTTTTGTGTTCCTGTCAGTGAGATATTTCCAAATTTCTGAAGAGTTAGAGTGTAAAATTCAGACATGTGTTTGCATAAGAAACAAGCAATACTCTACAAAGGGCTATATGTTGGTAAATTATGACATTTGAAGGATCTGGCAAAATCATTATCTTTACCTTGTTGTATTCTAGTCCTGTTACCTGCATTTTTTCCATAATAAAACAGAATGATTATAAGTGAACATAATAGATCTATCAGTGGCTTAAGGACTGTTATTACAATCCTCATAGTGTAAACAATTGTAAAAAGGACCTCCTGATTAAGAACAACATTGATTACACATAATTTTACCAAATTCTGTGATTTATGTGCAAGAGACTCCTCAGTATCTCTCTTATGATGTGTGTGTGGATTACAAAAGAACAACAGAGACACTGGTATGTGATACATGTTTAAGCACACTGTTACATGTAGACATGTTATGTGATAGCATGTAGTCATTCCCAGTGAAGCTTGTAAATAGCAGCAGTTGGATTTCTGTTCTATGATGACATAAGATTGTAGGTACTTCACAAATAGTTTATCTTAATCATATGGGGATGTGTAAGTATATTTTTGAAATGGTCTTTTAAGCTCCAGTTTGACTCTAATGGCATACTTTTTTCCATGAAGTAAAACAAATAACACATTACTGCCACATAAGTGAGAAAATACTGACACCCTTCATAGTATAAGGGATTCTTTTACACAGGATAGATTTGATAGTGCCTGTATCCTAATCCATCCAGCATCTACTGTCTCTGCCCTAGGGTATTTTAGGAATGCCAAGGGGTGGAGAAAAGATCTCACCCCACTACAGACAAGTGTAGACCATCTCAGATTCCTGCACTCAGGAACATGGTCCAATGATCCTTCTAAGCAGACATTCTGGGTAAAGAGAATCTTAGCTCTAATAGGTTCCTGTTATAACACAATTTGAAAGCAGACACTCGTCCATCAGAGGAAAGGGGAGCAAATAAAATTTTCAGCAGAGCATGTTCTCACCAATCAGTCTCTTGTTGTATTAGCAGTATCATTTTCTCATGGGTATAAACAAAACCCTATTTTACATTGGTCCAGACAAAGCAGCATGTTCCTTTCATAGAAGGACAGACAGAGCCCATGGAAATTAGCAAAAGTAGGTATGTGCAATGGGTCTACTAGTTATGAGTGGTATGGAGAAAGTGGTTGGGGAACAGGTGGAATCTGCTTCTATACTTCCGCTATAGCATATTCATATGGACTTAGACAGCTATGCCATGCAGGAGCATAGTCTAAGTAATCAAGCTGCATGCAGGTTACATAATCACATACCATACGGTTACTTAGTAGGCAAGGCCCTGGGATGACTAAGCTATCTTCCTGACTGATGGAGAAAGGATGCACAGTCATGTAGTTTGGGGATGGCTGGGGTTCATAACACTACAAAACACCATCAGCCTGTTTTCTACTGTTAGTTGGAGGCAGAACCCAGGGTAAATACATTTTATCCTTTGTTCGTCTTTCAGTTTCCCTGTACATTTTAGATCACACAGGGAGGAGGGAGACAGAGATGAGTCAACTGCTCTGAAGGAAATGTCCAAATTCATCGGCGTCATTTCCTTTCCATTCTACTTTAGATAGCTCTATACTTATTGGCTCCTAGTCTATGTGTATTTTAATATGAGTCAGACAGGTGGAATAAAAAGGCTTGCAGTCCACAGTTTCAATAGCCAGGCTCCTGGCTAAATTCCATCTGGTAGCTGGATTTAGCCAAAGCCTAACTGGAAACAACACAGGAGAATGATAGCTGTCCCAGAGAACTACAGCAGACAGAGGCAATAGAAACCTAGGATAGGCAGGAATTTGGTGGGATTTCCCACACTCTTGCTCTGAGTCACCTGCAACTGTTTGTTCCTTCCTCTGAAGCCACTGCTTCAACTTTAACATATGTGATCACTGCCTCAGATTTGACTCCTCCACTATCTGCAAGGAAGATTTATGTTGGGAAAAAATACCTGACAGAAACCAGGGATGTATTGATCATTTGCTCCCTCAGAGGACCCATTAAAAAATGACTGTGTCAGTGACAATTCTCACTTAGCCAACAGGCACTCTATGAAAATTTCAAGAATCAGATTCCACAAATAACTGCATTTGGGGAATCTAAAATGGCCTATTGGAAACTGTTACCCGAAAGGTACAATTTGCAGTCTAGAATTACAATCAGCCATCAGCAGGTGGAAAGTTAGGCTTTGAGGTAGATCGCCAGGAAACAGGGAAAAGTACCTGGGTATATGATCACCCTCTAATTACCATGGGATACTTTTCTCTATGAGAATTGCATTCTGAGCCTTGAACTCATTACGTCATTTCCTGTTATCCACTTTCAGTTTCGATGTTTTGGCTGCAGCACACTTTGGGTTGGGAGGGTGAAAGAAATAAGCAGCTCTGAAGGGATGTCAAAGAGTACCACAGGATTTTACTTTCCATTGGTGAAATTGAGTTCACCCTCCATATTGGTTCCCAAGGGTTTGGCCATGTCCCACTCCCTCATTTGTCCAGAGAATTCTCCAGTAGATGCTGCAGGAAGTATTATCCAGAATAATTTAGGTGAGTGAAATAGATAGAAAATACAGGATAGATTTGAGAGTGCCTGTATCCTCATCCATCCAGCGTCTACTGTCTCTGCCCTAGGGTAGTTAAAGGAATGCCAAGGGGTGGAGAAAAGACCTCACTTCACTACAGACAAGTGTAGACCAGCTCAGATTCCTGCCCTCAGGCCCATGGTCCAGTCATCCTTCTAAGCAGTCATGCTGGGTAAAGCCCAAATTAGCTCTAACATGTTCCTGGTATAACACAATTTGAAAGCACACTTTCCTCCCTCAGAGCAAAGGAGAGCCAATAAAATTTTCAGCAGAGCATGTTCTCACCAATCAGCCTCTTGTTGTATTAAGGGTATCAGTTTCTCATGGGTATAATTAAAATCCTGTTTTACATTTGCCCATACAAGACAGCTTGTTCCTTACATAGAAGGGAAGACTGAGCCCATGGAAATTAGCAAAGTCAAAGATTGTATGGTTCCAAGTATTACAGATCTAGGTCACATGATCCTGTCAAATGTGTAACAAGCAGATTCCTGTTTCTGCAGCTACAGCTTCTTTTTAAAGATATGGGCTCCCTGCCTCTCTTTGAATTCACTTTATTCTTTTATATCTGGCTGAGACTTGGGGAGTCCTGCTCTTTCCTTCTTTTGAAGCCACTGCTTACCTTAAAGATATGGCATCCCTGTATCTGTATGGAAGTGTTGCTCTAGAATCAAGGGAGTTAATCCTCTTGAGGCTTTAGTATTTGGCAGAGAGTAGTGAGATCCTGGTCTTTCCTCTACCCTGGGAGATTTTTTGAGGAAATTGCTATGGCATTGTAGTTTTATTCAGAAACCTTAGAGTCATTGAAAATATAGAGCCTTAACATCTGCAGATACTTCTCTGTCACTAAAGGCAAAAATATATCATCCTCTTTCCTTTTAGGTTATCACAAGTTCAAATTTGCATTCTTGGTTTGCATTATCACTGTGTTCTGGCCTACAGAATATCTTGTAGGTGATTTTTCCTACTTCTCAGTCCATTCCTGTATATGAAACCAAACAGGTCATTAGCTTTGTTGGAATTCAATGATTTATTGATGATGACAGAGAGATATTCAATACTTCCCTTGAAAACCATAAACACACACATGATTCCTCTTTTTGGATATTTCTTTTAGTATGCTTTGAAACAGTGCAGACCTTATCTTGTGCTTCCCCCCTCAGACTCTGAATTCCTATGTTTGATAGTAAACTTAATACTGGGAAAGTATCTTACATTGGAATCAGCCACAACCTCTGAATCTTTTGGGAGCTTTCTGTAATCTTTTCAATACAAATGTATGGGATTCTCAGGTAGAGATGAACATATTAAACATGTGTATCTGAACGTGGTACCTTAAAGCCTCTAAGGCTCTTTAGAAAACCCTTGTCTGCATATCATTGTGTTGTTTCCCAACTATTGCCTAAAGTAATATCTCTTATTAGGGCCAAGTGATGTACATATATATGAGTACCTAATAAAACATTAGGACTCTGTTTATTTCTATATGACTCTGCCAAAAGAAAGAAACTATTTTTGTAAAACCTGTCACCATTCTGGTCTCAGGTTCCTGGCCATTAAATGCAGTATGGGGTATTTTTCCAATTATTGGTCTTCATCATAAACTTCCTAGTTATTGTATTCCTCCCCTGATTATTTGATCACTAGGACAAAATTATATTTGAGAGTTGCTCACTATTTTTCTTTTAGAGTATGCAGCTCCTGAGAGTAGGAAGTTTTGTTCCTCCTCATTTAATCCACTAACATGCAGATTAACCTTCACTAATATCTCATGTAGTCAATGCCAGTGAAACTTCTAAATAGCAGTAATTGGATTTTTGTTCTATGATGACAGAAGATTGTACGGACTTCAAAAATAGCCTTTTTCCCCTTCATATTAGAATGTGTAAGTATATTTTTGAAATGGTCTGTTAAGCTCCACTAAAGACATACTTTTTCTCATGAAGTAAAACAAATAACAATTTATTGCCACATTAGTGAGAAAACACTGACAACGTTCATACATTGAGGGATTCAATTTTCATAATATCTTTCCTTATATTCCATGATGAATTTCAGTTACTTTATAATATTTATATAAGTTATGTATGTGTATATGTATGAGTTTAACTCTTATTTGTGGCAATATTAAAGCAGGTTTCTAATATTGAATTTGTAATATGTTTTCTTTAGCTATGTAGTTTTTTGTAAAGTTCCAGTAATCCTTTTGTATTTTCTTTTCTTTTTCACATAATAATATAAATATATTTTACCCATCTATTCCCTTCTTTAAATTGCTCAAATATAACCCTTCTTTCTAATTTTCAAATCCATGCTCTTTTTTTATTAACTTTTATTACATGCCTTTTGAACCGTTGTATACATACATTACTAATCTTTTACGTTCAATATGAGGAAGAACCTACACTCCTTTAAACAACTTTAATTTTTAAACCTGTTTTAAATTTTTTGGTCAAACATAACAGTATCAATGATATCCATGTTATTTTTTTATTTGTATGCTTCTTTTAGCATAAATATTGTAAAATCTATTAAAAATTAAAGAAATAGACAAAAAACAACATTCATAAAATATGGAAATTATTGTGAAATCAATGTACCATTTCAGTGTTCCCTGGTTATTGTACCCCGATGTACTCAGTACAGGATTATGTTGGTCATACATGTAATTGAGTGTGCAGGGATATGAGGTGGAGTGACTAGAGAGACAGAGCTTTATTGGGTTGGGGTGTATGAAATTACTGTGATGCAGGAATGCCTACGTCACATATGTCTGGAAATGTTTGATGATTTCACTGCCCAAAACACCAATTCATGTACATGTACCTTTGTTGATTTGTTATTCATGAAACTACATTTTGAGCCTTGGTACCAATAACTGTCGTGTATTATTAACAAAGGTGCAATATCATGGTATTCTCATAGAGGTCATGCCAAAGTTAAAAAACTGCAACTTAAATTTGGTGGTTACTGCTCTCTGTGATTCCAGCTGCAGGGGATCATACATCCTCCTATGGCCTCAGTGTGCACTGAAAGACATGTGCACACACATAAATAAAATCACAATTTAAAAAATTCACATGCAGCATAAGCAAGTGCTTATTCAGGTCAGACACTTTGTGTTATAAGACATTCTTATGTATACGAACATATAAAATAGCATAAGAAATGTGAAAGGATGCTTTATTTTCATGGTTACATCTCTCCATTCATTTATTTTTATTAAATATAAGGCTTTGATTTTTCTGGTGCTCATCCTTACCTCCAAACTCCTGATAAGCCTGTGGAGGTGGCTACCCACCAACCCCACAGTTCCCCAGCATTTTATTGAGTAAGAGCAGCAGGAAATATTAGAACGATTAGAAGGATTTAGATTGTGGAGAAAAACAGATAGAAAATACAGGATAGCCTTGAGAGGGTGATAAGGACACACATGTGATTAATTGCTGAGGGAATTTAACAGTGAGAGATTGTTATACTACAGTCTATTTTTTTTTGTAGAGTCCAGGCCCTTCTGAGTCTTGGGGTGTAAATACCTCTGGTTATTGTTGTCTTACCACCTGCATATATTTTTATGGTCCTTGCACCTCAGGCTCTATGGCTGATGGTGGTCCTGTAACAATTAGCTGAGCAGTTTTATGTAGCTAGAGGTTTTCTGGTCTGGGCTGGCCCACAGTCATGACAAATCTCTCACCTGCCAGTCTCACAGACACTCAGACCCAACCACGTAAACACACAGAGACTTATATTGTTTATACACTGTATGGCCGTGGCAGGCTTCTCGATAGCTGATCTTATAACTTAAATTAACTGATTTCTGTTCCTCTATATGTTGACATGTGGATCGTGGCTTACTGGTATCTTAACATCTTCTCAGGGTGGCAACTGGCAGCATCTCTCTGCCTCAGCCTTCCACTTCCCAGAATTCTCTTCTCTCCTTTTCCTGCTTATACTTCCTGCCTGGCTGCTGGCCAATCAGCATTTTATTTATACAGAGAAATATGCCCAGCACTTCCCATTTTCTTTTTTTTTTTCAAAAAGTAATGTTTTAACTTTCTCATAGTAAAATTACATATAACAAAACAATTATCAAGCTATATTTACAGTTACAATATCTAGTCTATTTTTGTTTTGCAAAATTAAAGAAGTTATCCTACCCATCCTATATTTGTGAGTCTATGGTTTCATATCTACTTATCTTTTATCATAACTAAGGAAATTATAACTATGTAGTCTTCAACTACATCAAAGACCTCAGAAGGATATAATATTACCTGAGAAATGGGAGAAAGATGCAAGCAACTTTCAGTAGTCTTGCAAGAGTAGACAGAGACAGCTGGCAGCCTGGATTGTCATCTATCCAGCCCATCCTCCTCTCTGAAGTAAATCAGTGCTGCCAGGAGCAGGCAAGTCTCACTGTTCAGAATGTCTAAATTTTTAAAATATTTTAAATGCCATATTCTGTAGGTCTTTGACGTATTTGAAGATTACTTATCTATCTGAAATATATATATATATATATATATATATATATATATATATATATAAATCTTTATAGAAAACCATATGACTATAAGTTTGACTATCATAGACTAATTATTAATCTGTATTACTTAATTATCCATTACAATCTAAATGAGATATATAAACATATTACCTCATCAAGAGTAGCAATATATATACAGTATAACAAAATGAACTCTAAATTTGTATCAATAAACTAAAATCTATACCGATGTAAAACATTTCAAAGAAGTCATTGCTGTTTAAAAGTAGATTCTATAATCTACACTTTCATCCTATCATATCTATATCATATCCTCTTTTCTTCTTTAAAATGAGATCACATTTATAATCCACCTGATTTAAATAAAAATATTGGTTTTTCTCTGTCCCTCATCACAGGGCTCTTCTGATATGGGACAAAATAATCTCTAAACCTTGTTTTTTTTGGCAATATGTTTGGATTTAGAAAAGGAATGAGCCAATTCCATCTCCAAAGCCAGCTTGGTATATTTGGGAATTTGGGAGTAGCTTCTCTTATTATTTCCTGCTGGAGGAGGTTGCTGTATCTTATGGGAACACAAAGAAATTTTAGGATCATGGAGTAGCCTGTGAGGGTGTATCATCTGAGACAGTTGCCTTGAATCCATTCTGGATGTTGGATCATCTGGGCCATGGTCTCATCAGAGAACTTTCTGGGGGTCTTGGCTGGTCAAACCTGATGTATCTTAATCTGGAACAAATCCATAGCCTCTTGCTTTCTGTGGAAACAAAAGCAGAGCCTCCTTTCCAAAGCAACATATCCTTACATCCAAATTTTGAAGTCAAGGTACCTTTAAAATATACATACTGGCTTAACTCGACAGCTTTTATGATCAAATGTTTTTCTGCTTTTTAAAGTCCCAAAGACAACAATATCCAGATTGTCTGTGTAATATCCATTTTTATGTGGCTTGTTTTTTATACTACCTTCACTGTCTCTTTAAAGAATTTATTTTAAAAACTATCTACTTCTTTATATAATTGTATATATTTCTTTTTCTCTTTCTTACAAGCATACATACATTTTTACACACATTGTAAAGGGAATCTGTCTATTAGTGAACCTATTGCTTTAAACTGCAGCATTCTAAGACAGAAACAGCACTGTGGCTGCTGGCTCTGCCCACCTCAGCTACCCAACATGGCAGTGGTACGTTTACTGCCAGCTCTAGGAGCCATCAACTCTTAGAAAGAGTGGATCTATGCTTTTATCAAATCAGCGTGTAGCCCAGAAACATCTTACTATTTTTTTAACTAGCAAAAACTCTATCCAACACACAGCAGAGTGTGCAGCTTGGAGACACCTCTGTGTAACATAGCTTAGGTCAAGCCCAAATGCAAGACACAAACCCGCCATGGAGTACTTCAAACATGCAAACTGCCACTAACTTGAGAGAGACAACTAGGAAGCTGTTTTAGCTCCATTTTAGAATCTTTTTTCTCAGGTTTTGGGTGGAAATCCTTACCAACCCATTGGGTTCCAATTGTAGCTGGAGTTTTCCAGGTCCTGCCTCCCCCACTGTCAGGAGAAATCTCTCTCACCCGCCAGTCCCACAACTGCTCATACCCAACCAAGTAAACACACAAAGACTTATATTATTCATGAACTGTATGGCAGTGGCAGGCTTCTAGCTAGATATTCTTATATCTTAAATTAATTCATTTCTATTAATCTATATGTTGCCACGTGGCTCCTGGCTTAATGGTTCTTAACATCTTCTCATGGTGGCAGCTGGCAGCATCTTGCTGCCTCAGCCTTCTCTTCTCTCCTTGTCCCACCTATACTTCCTGCCTGGCTACTGGCCAATCAGTATTTTATTTATACAGAGCGATATCCACAACAGTTTAAACTAGAAATCTGAAAGTTTTATTAGATTCACAGATAGAAACTGATGAAGCAGAATATGTCAGGAGGTACAGGAGAACCTGAAGATAGAATGAGGAAGAAGAAAATAATTATATGGTATTTCCAATCCAGAGGGATTGAGTACAGTTGTGGGATAAATCCTCATTATTCTGGAATTAGTGACAAGGCATTAATTCTGATGTCCTCTGGAACTTCAGAACACATGGCCCTGTTTGTTTCACTATGTATGATGAAAAAATTTCTCTTGGGTGAGGGCAGGATAAAGGGATTCAGGGAGGAGAGATGTATTCAGTGGGCGAAGACCATAAGCTCAGCAGTTGTGGGTGTTACAAGAGTTATCTTGAAGGATTTCTACCGTTTAGAGGTAAGTGATGGGGATGGTGGCCTGCAGGGGAAAGAAAGCCTGATCCCCGATGTGGATTGGGGGTGTGCATGGATTATCACATGTCTGAGGTAAGGAGGGTCAGCAAAATTCCACACAAGACAGCAGATGTGATAGTGTAGAGGAGTGAGCAAGTGATCAGGAGAGGTGATGTTTTGGATAGGAGGCCAGCTCTAAAGGCTGACCTCCTATCCAAACCACATATGAGTTCAAATGTTGGAACTGAAAGGGCTTGCTTGGAAATTTCACAGATCCTGAAAGTAGCAAGAGACAATAATTTCAACCAGTCAGGGTGAAGTTGTTCTGGCATCTTAATAAGAGTATTTTTTGAAGACCTGTTGGTATGCTTTAACTTCCCTGAGGTCTTGGGATGGTAGGTGATATGAATAAGCCATTCTACATTCAGAGCTTTAGATATGAAATGGTAAATCTTGGAGGTGAATTCCAGACAATTACCAGACTGAAGAAAGGCAGAGACCCAAACTATGGGGATTGTCTCCCAGAGGAGGAGGTCAGTGACTGCCTGAGGCCATTTATTACAAACCACAAATGCTTCTACCTAACTTGAAAATGAGTTCAAGACCATGAGGAGAAACTCAATTCTTCGGACATTGGGCCTAAGAGAAAAATCAAGCTGCCAGTCAGTTCCTGGAAATGAACCTCTAGCCTGTTGGGTGGAAAAAGTTTGGCTCCGATATTTGGAATTGGGATTTGCCTTTTAGTAAATTTCAGAGGAGGCATTAATAGTTCTTAGAACTGTAAGTCCTCAGAGGTAGACTGTAGGTGGGCTTTTATGAACTGAAACAGGGCATTACTATTAGCATGAAAGAGCTGATGTAGATAGGACAGAATTTGCCTAGTGTCAGGAGTTGACTGTAATGATGTGGGCTGCTGTGTATGGATTCCCTGAGATGAATGTGGCAATTCTGGGCCCTTAAGGGCCTCTCTCCTAGCTACTTTGTCAGCCTGGTTCATTCTCTTAGAGATGATGGAACTGTTGAAGTGTTTAGACTGACAGTAAATGATTCCTCTAGTGTAGATGTAACCAACTGCCTTATTAAATAAGAAACACAGAGCCAATGTAAAGATAAAACCGCAAGAGGTCAGAGCTAAGAGCCTTACCAGCCTGCTGCAGCTAGCTTCTTCAGGCAAGAGACCTCTCTGAAAGAGAGCTACTTCCTCTCTGTTTGTCTTTAAATAGAGTTTCTGTTCTGCCTTCTCATTGGTTGTAAACCCAACCACGTGACTGCCTCATAACTGCCTGTCTGTACAGACCTCTAGACACACATTGGAGCATTTGTCTACAATGCTGGCTGTATCTTTGAACACAGAGAGATCTATCTAGTTCTGCCTACAAAGTGCTGGGATTAAAGGCGTGTGCTTCCTTCAGCAAATCCTACCAGTGTTCACCAACACGACTGGCTTTCGCTATGGCTTGCTAATAGCTCTGACCCCTAGGCAACTTTATTTGTTATCATACAAATAAAATCACATTTCAGTACAAAAAAAATACCACTATACTATAGCTTTTGGGAGATGGGAGGGTTTGAGATGGCCATTATTTGGCCTGAGTTAGATATTAAACCTCCCTTACTGAAAGAAGTCTGTGCTCTTTCTACATAGCAGCATGGGACAGAATGATATTAAAAACATATCTGGAGACAATATAACATTTAGGGATTGCCCCCCAGTCCAATTGGAAGGCATAGCTACCAGTCCAGCCTGTGGGTTAATCATGTGTGTGGGCAATGCCTGTGCTTCTACCACAACAGCATCTGACAATATGTCATAGCCCACTTTATGTGTCCCCTCATGTGAAAAGCAGCTGCTATCTGTTTATCATGGATAAGTGGCCTGAGGCAATTTGCCCTCCTGTGAATGTAAAGAATGGGGCAGTACTTCCTCTAGGTTTCAGTACAGGAAAGAGATAGAGAATGCTCAGGGTTAGTTTGAGGAAGGTGGCTTGAAATAAGAAGGGGTGGACAAGACTGGAAATTAAGTGTGTCATCTCCAGTATCACCACCTGATGAGAAACAACGCAAGATGGAGGTGAGGTTGTAAGACTTTACAAGTTAAGAGATGGGACAGGTTGTGACCCAGAGAGAGTTGTGAGTGACCCAAAGTTTAGTTTTTTTGATTCCCAAAAATGAGCTCAGCAGCTGCTAAAGCTCGAATGCAAGGTACCATTCCCTTATTGGTGAGGTCTAGGTTTTTTTGACAAGTATACTATAAGTGCAAAGGAGGGTCCCAGTAATGCCCTAGGGCACCTAGGTCATATCTCTCTCTTTCAGTTACATAGAGAGAGAAGGGCTGAATTAGGTCTGGAAGGTATAAGGGCAGACTTTTGAAGACCTGCAAGGGGGAAGTTCATAAATTGACCCTAGGACTTGGGAGGCAGAGCTAGGCAGACCTGGGTGAGCTATAGGACAGCATGGTCTAGAGAAGGGAATCCAGGACAGGCACCAAAGCTATACAGAGAAACCCAATTTCTAAAAAACAAACAAATAAAAACAGAAAAAAAATAACCCCACAATAGAAACGGAAACAAAAGGACCACAGAGAGAGCTGTTAGATGTACTTGGCAGCCCCGAGTCATGATCAGAAAAGTGCAGAGAGGAATGGAGCCTTTCTTGTAGATAGGTAGATTTATGACAAAGCAGCTGAAAACTCACTGAGCCCACCAGCCATCATTAGCCAGTTTTCTACTGTTAGTTGGAGGCAGAACATAGGGTAATTACATTTTATCCTGTGTTCCCCTTTCAGTTTCCCTGCTTCTTTAAGAACACAAGAGGGAGGTAGGGGTGATAGATGAGTCAGCAGCTCTGATTCAGATCTCCAAATTCACTGATGTCATTTGCTTTCTATTCCTGGGTTTGATTTCTCACTCCTTATTGGTTCCTAATCTATGTCTATTCAAATAGGAGGCAGTCCGAGCAAATAAAAATGACTGCAGTGAAGGGTTTTACTAGCCAGGCTCCTGGCTCAATTCCAGCTTGCAGCTGGAATGAGTCAAAACCTGGCTAGAAACAACTGCAGAGAAAGAAACCTGTTCCAGAGCCCTGCAACAGACCAAGGCAATATGAAGCTAGGATAGGCAGGAATTTGGTAGGGTTTCCCATACTCCTGCTCTGAGTCACCTGCACCTGTTTGCTGTGCAGAAAATATGCTCCTGTCTCTAAAGCCACTCCTTCAGTTTTAGTATCTGTGATCTGCCTCAGTCTTGCATTCTGCATTATCACATTGTTGGCAAAGAAGATTTATGTTGGGAAACAATACCTGACAAAAAACAGGGATGTGTTGATCAAATGCTCCCTCAGTGGACCAATTAAAAAATGACTGCGTCAGGGAATATTCTCACAGCCACCTGGGATTCTGTGAAGACTTCAAGTGTCAGAATCCACAAATAAGTGCATTTTGGAATCTAAAATGGCACATCAGAAACTGTTACCTGAAAGGTACAATTGACAGCCCCAAACCACAATCAGCCATTAGCAGGTGGAAAGCAAAGCTTTCAAGTAGATATCAAGGGCCAAGCAGCTAGAAGCACGATCATCCCCTACTTACCACGAGATGCTATTCTCATTTGGGAATTGCATTCTGGTGCTAGGATACATTACATTTTTTCCAGTCATCCATTTTCAGTTTTGTTTTTATAGCTGCAGCACACGTTTACTTGAGAGGTTAAATGACACAGCAACTCTGAAGCAGATCTCAAAGAGTACCACAGGAGTTGATTTCCATTGGTAGATTTGAGATCACTCTCCTTGTTGGTTTTTGAGAAAAGGGTATTGCTGTCTACCCCATTTCCCCAGAGTACTCTTGCTTAGAAGCAGCAAGAATATTAGGTAGAATGTTAGATGGGGAGAGGAACAGATAGAAATTACAGATTAGCATCAAGATAGCCTGGCTTTAAATCCCTGGAGCCTAGGGTATTTAAAGAAATGCCAAGGGGTGGAGCCAAAGACCTGCCCTCAGCACAGCAAAGTTTAGACCACCTCAGAAACCTGCACTCAGGCCCATGGTCTAAACAACCTCACTATGCAGACCTCTGTGTAAATGGTCTCTTAAAGGTTCCTATCCCAGACACATTTGGAAAGCACACACTCATCCTTCATAGGCAAGGACACTTATAATTTTGTCAGCAGAGAAGGTACTTACCAGTCAGGTTCTGGCTATATTTGAGGTCTCAGTTGTACATGGGTATAACCAAAACAATATTGTCCATTGGCCCAGACAAAGCAGATTGATCCTAACATACACAAGAGACAGAGCCCTTGGAAATTCACAAAGTCAGAGATTTTTTGATTCCCACCATTACAGCCCTGAGTCACCTAATCCTGTCAAATGTGCAGCAAGCAGATCCTGGTTGTGCATATACTGCTAGTCTTTAAAGATGTGGCCTCCCTGTCATAGTTTGAATTCACTTCATGTTTTCCTATCTGGCAGAGACTAGAGGAAACCTGCCCTTTTCTTCTTCTGAAGTTACTTCTTCCCTTAAGGATATGGCATCTGTGTGTCAGGTTTGAAATCCTTCTCTATGGGAAAGGAAGATAATTTTCTTGAGGCTTTAGTATCTGGCAGAGACTAGCGAAATCCTGCTCTTTCCTCTACGCTTGGAGATTTATTTTGAGGATGCCTATGGCACTGTACATCCATTCGTGAGCCTCAAAATCACTGAAAATATCGATAAGTAATATATGTTCACAGTACCCCACCTGTCATCCAAGAAAATAAATTATGTATAATAAACTATAGCACAGTAAAATTACTTGTTATCATTCTGTTGCCATATACGTTCTCACAGGTTCAACTTTCCATTCTTGTTTTGTTTTTTCACTGTGCTCTGGCACACAGAATCTCTTGTCCATAACCTTTTCTAGCTTGTTAACCCATTCCCACATAGGATATCATACAGGGCATGAGCCTGGTTGGAAATCAATTTTTGATTTATGATTGTAGAGAGGTATTTAACCCTTAAATGGAAAGCAATAAACACACCATATTTCCTTTTGTCTTTGATATTTATTATTGTATGCATTGAGTAAATGGAGATCTTATCTTGTGTCTCCACCCACAACTCTGAATTCCTATGTCCTATAGTGTAGTTGAGACTGGAAAATGTTGGTACATTGGAATCATCAACCACCTCTGATTCCCTTAGGATCTTTCTGCCATCTCTTCAATACAAATGTATGGAGTCTCAGGTATTGTTTTGCAGAAGACATACATCTTCAGAGTATAATACCCAAAAGCCTCTCTGGCTCCTTAGTAAGACCCACCCTGCACTTCATTGTGTTGTTTCACAACTATTGAATGAAGTAACATCTCTGATGAGGGTCAAGTGATGCACAGATATGTTAGTCTATCCCTGTCATTAGGACTTTGTTTATTTCTACATGACCTTGGTAGAAGGAAAGAAATTATTTTTATATGAGTCTTTCATTTGAAAGTTGCTCACTATTTTCCCTTTTAGGGTATGTAGCTTCTGAGATGGGTAATTTTTTCTTCCTCATTTTAATCCACTAACACGCAGAATAAACGTCAGTCCTATCACATGTAGTCAATCCCAGTGAATCTTCTAAATAGCAGCAGCTGGATTTGTCTTCTATGATGATATTAGTATGTAGGAACTTCAAAAAGAGCTTCTTTCCATTATATTATGAGGTGTATGTACATTTTCAAATGGTCTGTGGATCTCCTCGGTTACACTAAAGGCATGCCATTGGCCATAATTTCAAACAAATAACAAATGGCTGCCACATGAGTGAGAAAACCCTGACACTTCTTCACAGTATATGGATTTAAGTTTTCATAATATCTCTCTACATATTCTATGATGCATTTCAATTAATTTAAAATATTTATATAAGTTGTATGTGTATATAAATATACACAGATACATAAGCATTTGTACACTCTTTTGAAAAGTTTAGAATTCTATACATGTGTACAACATTTAGATTATTTCACATATCTTTTTGCTCTATCCTTCAATTTAATACCTGCACTGCAAATTGTCAAGATAAACACCACTATTTTCTAATGATATTTTTCCTAATTGTTCATATACAAATGTACACATAACTACCTCACCCTGTGTACGGGATGTGGTGATTAGGAGTAGCCATTTTAGGAAATTTTTTTTAATTTTTGAAATAGGGTTTCTCTGTGTAGTTCTCGTGCTTCTCATGGATCTCACTCTGTAGACCAGGCTTGCATAGAACTCACAGAGATCTGCCTGTCTCTGCCTCCTGAGTGCTGGGAATAGAGGCATGTGACAGAACTCCCCAGCACCTTATAAAGACTTTTCCATTTGTGTAGTTGTGAAATTGTATAATACTAATGTAAAATATGCTTTTTTATGACAGTAACAGTCAATGTTGCCTGTGGGTATAAGGATAAATAGTTACAAAACAGTATGAAATTATATGCTTTCAATGAAGTTACAGATGAAGGTTCTCTTTTTGAGTCCATTATCTCCATGGCCATGTGGAATATGCTAGTTTATTATATTAGACAGAGATTGTCTTCCTCTCAATAACAAATATCTGCATTTCTGACAAAAAATTACTGTGAAAACTCAAGAAATGTCTTTGTGTCCCAAAACAGTGGGACAATTTTATCAGCTAAATTTTAATAAATTATGACAAATGAAGACTTTCTTGTAAATAGATAGAATCTAGGCCAATCAGCTGGAAGTTCTCTCAGCACATTGTTTATTTATTTTATCACTATTTACCATGTGAGAGAAAACAAAAAGTGCAATAAACCCCACTGCAAGACTGTTAATTAGGAAGAGCAAAGAGGGATTGTGCAATAGGCTTACTAGAAATATATGGTGCTGAAAAGGCAGCCAGGAAAGGGTGGAATCTGCTATTGTTTGTCCCCTGAGCATGTCCTTATGGTCTTATGCAGCTATGTCCACATGCACATAATTTACTTGTTCAAGCTGCAAGCATATTCCATGTTCATCCACCACAGGGATTACATAGGATGCAAGGCTCTGGGATGACTAAACATTCTGCCTGAGTGATGGACAGTGCATGCATGGTTATTTAGTTAGAGGCTGGCTAGGAATTGTAACATTCCTACTACACTTATAGGTATAGGAAAACATTGGGGTTAATAGTGTCAAATAAATGGGAATGGGGGTTCTTTGCCACCCAGAACTGCTTCCAGATGACTTCGGCATTAAGTAATTTTGTAGGTAGGGAAAGGGTCTTTTCAAGAGGTATCTAGACAATCCGAGGTAGCTGAAGATTTTCTTCTGGATTGGGCCCTGTGAAACTGACAAGTTGCTTCAGAGGCAGAAGAAGAAGTTTAGATATTATTTATCTTGCGGGGGTCCCCAGGAAGAGGGAGGTACATCCAGTGACCAGTAAAGTTTGAGTGATATTTATCTGAAGGGGATGTGGACTGTCCAGGTTGATCCAAGCTGGCTGTAGAGATTGGAAGAAGTTTCAAGTTTATCAAAAATAGAAATGTTAAGCATATTATGAAGCAACCAAAAGGAATTTAAAATCTTGAGCTGTGGGCCATGATATTATAATGTTTAGTACTTTGCTGCAATCAGAATTTTATTGGTTAGTGTTAGCAAGAGAAAGAGAGAGAGAGAGAGAGAGAGAGAGAGAGAGAGAGAGAGAGAGAGACAGAGACAGAGAGAGAGAGAGAGAGGAATGAAGAATGTAGCTAGAGTATTCCAGGTCTTGCCTGGCCCACTGTCAGGACATATCTCTCTCATCCACCATTCATGCAGCTGCACAGACCCAACCAAGTAAACACACAGAGACTGTTATTGCATATAAACTGTATGGCCGTGTCAGGCTTCTTGCTATCTGTTCTTATATCTTAAATTAGCCCATTTCTATTACTCTACACTTTTCCAT
The DNA here is from genome assembly GCA_902168425.1 of Peromyscus attwateri. Taxonomy (NCBI): domain Eukaryota; kingdom Metazoa; phylum Chordata; class Mammalia; order Rodentia; family Cricetidae; genus Peromyscus; species Peromyscus attwateri. The sequence continues at coordinate 30,934 of CABHPP010090677.1, forward strand.
GTGGCTCGTGCCTTACCCATCTCTTACATCATGCTTCTCCTCCTGGCTGCTGACAGTGGTTCTCTGCCTTAGCCTTCCTCTTCCTAGAATTCCCGTCTCTGCTCATCCTACCTACACTTCCTGCCTGGCTACTGGCCAATCAGCATTTTATTTATACAGAACGATGTCCACAGCAGGAGAAGGAGAGGGAGAGAAAGAAATGTGGATCATGCTTTATTTTTTTACCAATATCAATTAGGCATTTTTATCTTTTCCTGAGATAAACCTTAAGGCACCTGTTTCCTTTATTTTTTTAGTATTGAGGAGACCCAGGTGATAACTTGCTGAGGGCATTTAACAATGATATAGATTGTTATATTAAAGTTTGTTTTTACAGAGTGAAGACCCTTTTGACTCTGAGGTGTTTATACCTCTGGTCTATTAGGGTTTCTTACCAGTATATTTTGGGTAAAATTTGATATTTCTTGTGCCACCGGATCTATGGGGGATGTTGGACTTGGGACAGTTAGCTGGGTAGTTAATTAGAAATTTTAATAGGGTATTCGAGTCAACAGAGGGAAACTGATGAAGCAGATATATCAGTAGGGACAGGAGAACTTGAAGAGGGAATCAGAAAGAAGAAAAAAAATTATGGGCTTCACAATTCAGTAGGATTGAGTGTTGTGTGGGGAAAACACATTCTTCTGGAAGTGGTGACAAGGCATTACTCCTGATGTCCTCTGGAACTTAAGAGACTGGGGCCCTGTTCATTTCCCTGTGTATGAGGAAGAATTTCTCTTGAGTGAGGGCCTTCCCTCTACCTTCCCTGAGGACTTATGATGGTAAGGGATATGAAAATGCCAAGGTATATTAAAAGCTTTAGATATGGTCTGGAAAATCTGGAAGGTGAACTCCAGACTAGTATCAGACTGAAGAAATGCAGGGATCCCTAATCCTGGGGAAGGAGGTCAGGGACTGTTTGAAGCCACTTATTAGAAACGAGAAATACCTCTACACAACTCAAAAATGAGTCCACGACCATGAGGAGACATTTAATTTGTCTGAATGTGGGCATATGGGTAAAATTGTGCTTCCAGTCAGACCTTGGAAGTTACCCTCTAACCTGATTGGTATGAAATGTTTGGTTCCATAATTTGGAACGGTATTCTGTCTTGTGACAAATTTTACAATAGCCAATAATAGTTTTTAAGGACTGTAAGTCCTCAGAGGTAGGTGTAGCTGAAGTTATCCTCTTCCTTCCCAGAATCCATGGCACTTAGAACCAAGCAAAGACACCAATACTTGTATTATTTACAAACTGTATGGACTAATGGATGAGGCTTCTTGTTAGCTCTTCTGACATCTTAAATTAACCCATTTCTATTAATCGATGAGTTACCAGGTGGCTCTAGGCTTACCATTTTTTTAACATGTTGCTTCTCATCATGGCAGCTGGCAGCATTTCTCTAACTCAGCCTTCTACTTCCCCAAATTCTCCTCTCTCATTGACCCACCTATACTTCCTGCCTGTCTACTGGCCAATCAGCACTTTATTTATTAACCAATCATAGCAACATATTCTGAGCACACAGAACATCCCACAGCACTTCCCCTTTTCTCTTTTGAAAAGGGAAGGTTTTACTTTTCACATAGTAAAATTAAAAATAACAACACAATTATCAAGCAAAAATTATAGTTAAAATATCTACTCTATTTGTATCTGCCAAAATTATTGAAGATATCCTATCTATCCTATATTTGTGAGTCTAAGGTTTCATATCTAACTTATCTTTTATCATAACATAAGGAAAATTGTAACTATCTAGTCTTCAACTACATCAATGACCTCAGAAGAATATACTATTACCTGAGAAATGGGAGAACGATGCAAACAACTTACAGGAATCTTCTGAGAGTAGACAGAGACAGCTGGCTGCCTGGACAATCGTCCAAAGTTCCTTTATACAGCTGGGGTATCTGTCTTCAGCCCACAGGCCTAGAGTCTCTCAGTCACTTCTCTCTCTCTCTCTCTATTTTTCTTTCATTTATTCAAGACAGGGTTTCTCTGTGTAGCTTTTTGCCTTTCACTGAAATCTATTTGGAGACCAGGCTAGCCTCAAATTCACAGGAATCCACCTGCCTCTGCCTCCCGAGTGCTGGGATAAAAGGCATTCACCACCACTGCCAGTCTTCTCAGTCACTCCTCTCTGTGTCTGGTAGAGTGTCTGGTGGTTTCCTTGACGAAGCAGGAAAAAAAGGACCATTTTGCCAAACAAAGTTCATTGGTCACCTTCCTATGTTTCCTGCATGTTGAATCATACATTTTATCAATTATTCCAGGCAAGAACAGTTTCTTGCCCAAATGGCTATTTTTTTCAAAGAAGAAGATAAACTCCATATGGAGTGTCTTCAATACCAATCCTCCTCTCTGAATTAATTTGGTAATGCCAGGAGCAGACATGTCTCACTGTCCAGAATGTCTAAATTTTTAAAAATATTATTAATTCCATATTCCGTAGGTCTTTGAAGTATTTGAAGATAACATACCTAAATGAAATATCTCTATGTATACCAAGAAAACTAAACATGAATATAAGTTTGACTATCATAGAACACTAATTATTAATCTGTATTTTTAATTATCCAGTACACTCTAAATTAATTGCATGAATATAATATCTTAAACAATTGTAGAAATATATATACAGTATTACAAAATTAAGTTTAAACTTATATCAATATCCAAAATCTATAGCAATGTAAAAAAAATTAAAAAAGTTGTTCTTTAAAAGTAGATTCATTAATCTACCCTTTTTTCTTTTTATATCTATGTCCTCTCCCCCATTTTTATTTTTAGAAAGAGATTGTATTTAAATCAACCATTTTTAAATAAAAATATAGCTTTATTTCTGTCCCCCATCAGAGGGCTCTTTATGGGACAAGAGAATCTCTCAACATCTGTTTTAGCATTATGCTTGCATTTAGAGAAGAGTGAGCCAATTTCACCTCCAATGCAAGCTGGCATACTTGGGAATTTGGGCACACCTTCTCATACTACTTCCTGCTGAATGAGGGTGCTGTATTCTTATGGGGATATAAGGAAAATTTTAGGATTGTGGGATAGTCCGTGATGCTGTATTGTTTTACAGAAACCTCTGTGTAACTCTGTGGGAATAGGTCAAGCCTGAATGCCTAGAACCCACCATAGAGCAGTTCAAGCCTGCATGTTGCAGGTTCTCACCACCCACATGAGACATAGTTCCTGCTCCTTTTAGAATTGGTTATTTTCAGGTTTCAGGTGGAAACTCGAGCCATTGGGCGCCATTTATAGCTGAAGTTATCATGATTCTTTCCGGCTCCCACTGCCCTCAGACACAAGAAAACACACCCACCTACACTTACATTATTTACAAACTGTATGTCCTAATGGCTCAGGCTTCTTGTTAGCTCTTCTTATATCTTAAATTAACACATTTCTATTAATCTATAAGTTGCATGTGACTCGTGGCTTAACAGTATCATTACATGTTGCCTCTCTACATGGATTCTGCCAGCATCTCCCTCAGTCAGCCTTCCATTCCACAAATTCTCCTCTCTCTTTGTCCTGCCTATACTTCCTGCATGTCTACTGGCCATTCAACACTTTATTTATTAACCAATCAGTGAATAATTCCTATTATATTAGGGAAATATGAAACTTTTATCATGACCAATATTTGGCCTGAGTTAGTTATGAACTGTCGGTTTGCTGTGAGAAACCCATGCTTTTTCCAGATATGAGTGTGGGACAGGAGGATATGAAAGGATATTTCGAAGCTGGGTGGTGGTGGCACATGCCTTAATACCAACACTTGGTAGTCAGACCCAGGCAGTTGTCTGTGAGTTCAAAGCTAGTGTGGTCTACAGAGCGAGATTCAGGACAGGCGCCAAAATTACACAGAATTATCTGTCTTGCAAAACAAAAATAAAAAGCATATTTGGAGTATGTATAAACTTTAGGAATTGCCCCTGTGCCAACTGGAAGATAAAAGTGGGGGACATTAGCTCAGCCAATTGGTTAGTAGTGTATGTCTTTGATTCTACCACCCCTGCATCTGACACTATGGCATATCCTGCTTTACAGGTCCTATGATGTAAAAATGAGCAGCCATCTGTGTACCAGGTATAAGTGGCCTGGGTCAATGTGCACTCCTGTATGTGTGAAGAATGAGGCAAAAATTCCTTTAGGATTTAAGTGCAGTAGTGAGATGTGGAATAGTCAGCACTATTTGGAGAAAGGAGGATTGGAATATTAACAAGTGGGCAAGTCTTGAAAGTAAGTGTGGTATCTCCCAGTAATAACACTTGGAGAGAAAAAACTCAGGAAGTTGAAAAAGTTGGTAAGACTTTATAAGTTAAAAGATGGGACAAGTTATGGTGGGAAGAGAAAGTATTAGTTGAAAGAAACTGTAGTTTCTTTGATTTACGATTGAGTAGCTTAGCAGCCGCCAAATCACATGTGATTCATAACCATCTCTGTGTGGTGAGGTGTAGTTTTTTGGACATGTATGCTACAGTTGCAATGGAGGGTCCCTGCTGGTGCCCTGGAGACCCATGAGCACATCACTCTCTTTATGTTACATAGACTGAGAAGGGATGGATGAGTTGATTAGGGAGGTGTAGTGCAGAGTCCTGAAGCAGAGCCTATTGGAATTTCTGTAAAGGATTAATAATGGGATGAATGAGGGAATCATGCAGGATCCCTGAGCTGCCTGATATAAGGTGTGACCCAGGAGTTTAAAAAGATCAAATGCAGGCTTACAAGGAGTCAACTATTACTAGAAAGGACAGAATATTCTGTTTAGTAGATCAGTCTGCTATAGACTGAAGTAGATGCTTTCTATCTGAAGCTATGTGAAGCTATATACTGAGTTTGAATGATCTACCAGATTGTTTACTGAAACTGGATAACAATAGAGTGATGTTTTCTAGCAGCAGAAGGGTTCTGGCTATCCAAAACTATTGGGTCCACCCTGAGATTGAAAGGGAAATGACATGTCAGAGATAGTGGGCTGAGTGTCAAGGAGGAGGAGGAGAGGAGCTGCTGACAAATCTGTGGTAGGGAAATGTGGGCACAAATGAAATAGAAACTAGTGCCTTAGCTAAAAAAAATTCTTCCCATTAGGGACAGAGGGCAGGTATGCACAAACAAACCTGTTTGTAAGAGATATATCCCTGAAATTACATTTAAGTCATGGGTTTTTGTGAGGTACATAAGGCTGTCCCCCTAACCAGACAACAGGGAGATTAGAATGACAGGTAGACCCCAAATTTCCCACAGGATGCTGTAAGTGCTTCCAGTGTCCAAAGAAAGGAAATGGGTCATCCCTATACAATAATGGCTACTCTAGCTGTTGGTATGGCATGACTGTTGTTGGGTAAGGACCTGGGTACCTTCAATCGTCCATTACCCAAAGTAGGACTTTGCCTGTACATTGGTCTTCAATTGATGTCCCCATGTCAATGGTTACACAGGGGCAGTAACCAGAACTATGTCCATATCTATATCATTGTATGAGGCCCAGGTGGCCTGCATGGGGCAGGGCTGGCTCAAGCCCAGTGGCCTTCTCTACCACATTTAAAACAGGGACCTGGAGGCTTTCATGTGGCTGGTCAGATAGCCTGTGCTAGATTTGACAGTCTTCTTTGCAGGCTTATTCATCTCTCACATAGCTATGCTATGCAGGAACATAGATTAGGTAATCAAGCCACATGCAGGTTAAATAATCACATACCATAGGGTAACTTAGTAGGCAAGGCCATGGGATGCCTAAGCTACCTTCCTGACTGATGGACAGAGGGTGCACAGTCATGTAGTTAGGGGGTGGCTGGTACACATAACACCACAAGAGATCATCAGCCAGTAATCTACTGTTAGTTGGAGGCTGAGCCCATGGTAATTTCAATTTCTCCTGTGTTCCCTTTTCAGTTCCCCTGCATCTTTTACAACATACAGGAAGGAGGGAGAGTCAGATGAGTCAGTAGCTGAAATGATGCTCTCCAAATTCATTGATGTCATTTGCTTTCCATTGTACTTTAGACAGCTCTCTTCTTATTGGTCCCTATTCTATGTGTATATGAATATGAGTCAGACAGATGGAATAAAAAAGCTTGCAGTCCACAGTTTCAATAGCCAGGCTCCTGGCTAAATTCCAGCTCATAGCTGGATTTAGCCAAAGCCTGACTGTAAACAACACAGGAGAAGGATAACTGTCCCAGAGTATTGCAGCAGACAGAGGCAGTAAAAACATAGATAATCAGGGATTTGGTGGGATTTCCCACAGGGCTGCTCTGAGTCTCCTGCATCTGTTTGCTCTTCCTGAAATGTCCTCCTTTCTCTGAAACCACTGCTTCAGCCTTAATATCTGTGATCACTGCCTCAGTCTTGCATCCTGTATTATCTGGAAAGATTTATGTTGGGAAAAAATACCGGATAGGAACCAGGGATGTATTGATCATATGCTCCCTCACAGAGCCCATTAAGAAAACGACTGTGTCGGTGACAATTCTCACTTAGCCACCTGAGACTCTATGACAATTTCAAGTATCAGATTTCACAAATAAGAGCATTTAGGGAATCTAAAATGGCATATAGATTACTGTTACCTGAAAGTTACAACTTCCAGCCCAGAATCACAATCAGCCATCTGCAGGTAGAAAGAGAGGCTTTCAGGTAGATAGCCAGAATACACAGTCATGTATCTGGATATGTGGTCAACCTCTAGTTTCCATGAGATGCTATATTCTTTTCAGAATTGAATTCTGGGCCTAAGATTCATTACATTATTTCCTGTCATCCACTTTCAGTTTTGTTGTTTCAGCTGCAGCATACACATATTGGGAGTGTGAAATGACTCATCAGCTCTGAAGGAGATCTCAAAGGGTACCCCAGGATTTGCTTTCCATTGGTGGAATTGAGTTCACTCTCCATATTGGTTCCTATGGGTTGGGCCATGTACCAACTGCTCATTTCCCCAGACTTCTTGAGTAGAAGCAGCAGTAAATATTATTTAGAATGATATAGGAGAGAGAAATACACAGTAAATACAGGATACTTTAAGAGTGCCTGTATCGTTATCCATCCAGCATCTACTGTCTCTGCCCTAGGGTAGGTAAAGCAATGCCAAGGGGTGGGGAAAAGACCACTTTCCCGTACAGACAGCTGCAGGTCATCTCAGACACCTGACCTCAGACACATGATCAAATCATCCTCTATAAGCAGACCTGATGGGTAAAGCCTAAATTCGCTCCAACAGGTTCTTATTCTAAAGAGAATTTGAATGCATACCCTCCTCCATCAGTAGAAAGAAGAGCTAATAAAATTTTCAGTAGAGCAGTTTCTTACTAGTCAGCCTGTGGCTATATTCTGGGTCTCAGTTGCTCATAAGCACACCCAAATCCTATTGTTATTTGATGCCCACAAGGCAAATTGCTCCTCTAATACAAGGGGGACTGATCCTGTGGAAATTACCAAATAAAGATTTGTTTGATTCCCTGATTACATATCTGAGGCACCTGATCGTGTCAAATGTAAAGCAAGCAAATTCCTGCTTCTGCAACTTCTGCTTCTCTTTAAAGATGTGGTCTCCCTGTCTTGGTTTGAATTCACTTCAGGCTTTAGTATCCAGCATCACTTAGGGGAGTCCTGCTCTTTCCTCCTTCTGAAGCTACTGAATTCCTAAAGGATATAGCATCCGTGTACCAGTCCTGTGTCTTACTCTATGGGCAAGGAAGATGATTTTTTTGAGGCTTAAGTATCTGGCAGAGACTAGTGAAATCCTGCTGTTTCCTCTACCCTGGGAGATTTATTGTGTGAATGGCTATGGCATTATAGTGTTGTTCATGAACCATAGAGTCACTGAAAATATGGAGCAGTAACATTTGCAGTCACTTCTGTCTGTCACCAAAGCCAATAAAGTATCGAAAATATAGTATAGTACTGGAAACCTACTTGTTAAAATCCTGATGCCATTTAGGCATTCACAGGATCAACTTTGCATTCTTGGTTTGCATTATCACTGTGTTCTTGCATAAAGAGTTTCTTGTATGTGATTTTTTTCCTACTTCTCAGTCCATTCCTATATATGAAAGAAAAGAGGGTATTAGCTTCATTGGAAGTTAAATATTTATTGATGATGTCTGACAGTTATTCATTACTTCATTTGATAATAATAAACAAACCAGTTTCATTTTTTCTTGAATAATTACTTGATTCCTCCCCTGATTATTTGACCACTATGACTAAATTATATTTGAGAGTTACTAACTATTTTTACTTTTAGGGTATGTAGCTCATGAGAGTGAGAAATTGCTTATGCATATGTATACATATACACAGATACATATGCATGTGTATACTTTCTTAACATAATTTTTAATTTCATGCATGAGTACAGAATTTAGATTATTTCCCACTCCTTTGTTTCCATCCTACTATATAATATCTGCACTGTAAATTGTCAAAATCAATACCACTATTTATTAAAATTATTTTACCCAATTTTACACATAAAAAAGCATACATAACTAACTCACACAGTGTACAGAATGTGGTAATTAGTTGTAGCCATTTGAGCATTGACCATTTGTCATTGAAAGGAATATCAGTGTTAGTGAACAATGTAAATGGATTCTTTCTATCTTAGCATCCAATATTTGTGCAGGATTTTCTGTTAAGTGGGGATATTGAGAGAGATTTCCATCTACGTTGGCATTATCATTTATGGTTCTACTGTGCTAATCTTTTTTGGTTGATTCCTTGCCTTCATGTTATATTTTTGGCACTAACATTGTCTAATATTTGTGCTTATTAATTCCCTATCTTTCTTAGAAGAAACAATCTTCATGTAGACATCCTTTTTGTTTTAATTTGAACTATGTCTGACCCTTGCATGAAATATTTTCTTATTCAAAGATTAATGGTGAGGTTCTGGATTGATCAGGTAACAGAGACAAAACATTATAATTTCTATGACATTTGAGTAGATTTGGAGTGCTATATTTGAGATGTATATGATGCTTTTTTTTTCAGACAGTAACAGCCAATGTTGCCTGTTGTTATGTGGATAAATATTTAGAAGATTGTCAGAAATTATATGCTTTCTGAGAAATTGCAGATGAATGTTCTCCTTCTGGGTCTTCTACCCTCCTGGCCCTGTGGAATATACTAAGAGTTTATACTCCACAGAGTTTATGTTCTTGTCTATGATATATGTCTGCATTTCTGAAAAAGGCTAGAGTGAAAACTAGACATGTCTTTGCATATGAAACCAGCAATACCCTATGGAGGCCAAAATGTTGGTAAATTATGACGTTTGAAAAAGTTGATAAGTCATCAACTTCACCTTGTTGTTTTGTAGTCCAGTCAGCTGTAATTTTATCTTAATAAAGAAGAATGATTATAAGTGGAGATAATAGGTCTATCAATGGCTTATGGGACTGTTTATAACATCCTAATAATAAAACAATTGTTAAAAGAATCTCCTTTATAAGAACAGCAATGATCACAAGTAATTTTACTAAATCCTGTGCTTTTATGTACAGGAGACTCCTAAGCATTTTTCTTGTATGATTTGTGTATGCGTGTTTGTGTATGTGTGTGTGTGTGTGTGTGTGTGTGTGTGTCTGTGTGTGTGTGTGTATGTGTGTGTGTGTATGTGTGTGTGTATGTTTGTGTGTGTCTGAATTACAAAAGAACATCAGATACATTGGTATATGTATACTTTTAAACACACTCTTACATGTCTAGACATTTTTTTCTGTCTGAATCTTTCTTTACTGAACATCTGTATTGTTTTTGACCTCATGAGACAAATCCTAAATTCCTATGATATTTGCAGTTTAACAAGGCTCAGGTTAGGTATCAAATGGCACATAATGTTTATTGTTGGCTCTTTTCCCCTCTTCCCTGGCCCCCATATCTCTGAGATCCTAGCTTCATGACTTAGGTATCAGGAGCCATGGTTACTGCTGTATCTCTAGGAAGTTGTTGGGTCCATTCTGTCACTGAGAAGCATATGTCCCAGTGCTTATAAACACCATTTAATCCACATGCTTTCAACATATGCTACCATTAGTACTTTTGATCTTGGCCATTCTGACAGGTATCTTAGGGATGGTATCTTACTGGCAGTTTGATTTGTATTTCCCTTGTCTCTAAGGTTGTTAACACTTCTTTAACTGTATCTGGGCCATTCATGATTCTTCCTTTGAGAATATTCTCTTCAAATCTGTCCCCCATTTTTACTGGGATTATTTGGTATTTTTATGCCT
>CABHPP010090679.1:0-63215 GCA_902168425.1 Peromyscus attwateri
GGGGGGGGGGGGGGGTGTTTCCACAGAGTTTGTTAGCAGGCTGGCAAGCCCTGAAGGTCGGCTCTGGTAGGAGTGGATGGCTAGGGTGGGTTGGGACTGGGGACTTCCAGGTGAGGTACTGGGATGCCTATAGCAACCGCACTGCATGATAGTGGAGATGCTGGGGACTGGGGAGCTGGCTCAGAGGTTGAGTGCACTTACTGCTTTCGTAGAAGAACCAGGTTTGGTTCCCAGCACCCACATGGAGGCTAACAACCACCTTTAACTCCAGTTCCAGGGGCTCCAATGTCTTCTAGCCTCCGTAGGCACTGCATGTATGTGGAACATAGATAATGCATACAAGCAAAACATTTATACATGTAAAATAAAAATAAGTAAATGTTGGGGAAAAAAATGGCTGGGTGTGGTAGTACATGCCTATAATCCCAGCACAAGGGAGACAGAGACAGGTAGGGCTCTGTGAGTTCGAGGCCACCCTGGTGTCCATAGCAAATTCCAGCCCCCCCCCCCCAAAGGTTACTTAGTAAGACCCTGTCTCAAAAGAATAAAATAATGGAGATACTGAGGGTGACTACCAGAGAAGGCACTTGGAAGAAGTGCAGCAGGTTCCTCCCCACGTGTGTCTTACGAGTGTCCTATGGCCCACTGAGCCACACAGAGGTGTGTCCATAGAAAAGGGCACTGGTAGCTAACTAGAGATGCATTTCAGGTCCTCCAGCCCATGCCAGCTGACAATCACTGGAGTGTGGCTGAGGGTGGCCCCCAAGTGTCAGGGAGCCTGAGAATCTGGGGACTTACGTCTGTAAATTGACCTAACTCTAAAGTTCAGCAACAGAAGAGGAGAAAACTGGACTTAGCTTGCATACTGAGTGCGTGGCTTCAGCCATGAGGCCTGAGTACCGAGTCGGTGTCTGACCCATGTTCTTAGCCTCGCGTACTGAGTGCTCCGTACAGAGCTGAAAAGGGAGATCCACTGGGAAACACGAGGGCATCAGTCTGCTGCCGCTGTTTCCCCTCATCTTTCGTCCTAAGTAGGCAGATAGCTGTGCAAAGCAAAGCTATTCCAACTGTGCTGATAAGGCTTTTCCCACATAGCCAAGGGCACTGTCAGCCGGGCTGCTCAGCACACAATGGGTCCAGGATGTTCATATCTGCTCCTTGTTTCTTGTATCAAAGTTCCCCAGAGAACCCTGTGTTCTCCGGTGCCTCAGGGAACAAACCCTCTTTTCTTAGTGAACCTTGCTTGTCTGAAATTGCAACAAGGTTACTCTCTCTGGTTATGAATGTTGAAACCTTGAGGCCCTGACTCCTCTATCTGGATGGGATCCCTGCTCCTTGGTGTGGAAGATTCTGGCAATTACTGGTAAAATCAAGTCTGAGATGCTCTGGGTGCTCACTGCTAGCACTCCTTGGAGCTGAGGCTGTGTCGCAGGGCAGACATGATGAGCAGTGGCAGGTGCTCCACACATCTTCAGGCCTGTGCTTGGCAGTGGCTGCCCCATCTTGGGGTCTGGGAAGTGGGGTATCCCCAAGGTTCTAGGCACATATTGTGGAGGAGATGAGATATAGAGGGATTTGGGACCCAGGAGCCTGTGGTATCACTGTAGACCTGCCTTCCATCTTCTCCTTTGCCACCCCAGAAAACCAAGGTCCATGTGGGGAGGTAGTACAGAGCAGGCATCTGATTCACTGGGTTCAGACTTTTCTGGAGGAGCTGGAATGATTGCTTAGTGTTTAAGAATACTGGCTACTCTTCTGGAGGACCTGGGTTCAATTCCCAGCACCCGCTTGGGGGCTCACAACCATCAGTAACTCCAATTCAAGAGGATCCGAAGATCTGATGCCCTCTTCTAGCCTCCATGGGCACTGCACACATATACACAGACATACATTCTGGGCAAAATACCCATATGTATAAAATTAAAAAGACTCTTCTGAGCTGGGTGGTGGTGGCGCACGGCTTTAATCCCAGCACTCGGGAGGCAGAGCCAGGCGGATCTCTGTGAGTTTGAGGCCAGCCTGGTCTACAGAGCAAGATCCAGGAAAGGCGCAAAGCTACACAGAGAAACCCTGTCTCGAAAAACTAAAAAAAAAAAAAAAAAAAAAAAAAAAGACTCTTCTGGAGGCGTCTCTTCTCCAGCCCCGTGATGCTGCCCACTGGAGCTGGAGTCTCCCAGTGAGCACGGCTCATCATCCTAGCTGTATGTTCTTAATTGTATCAGTCCTCTCCGTTACACAAGGAGGCATTAGTGGACCGAGAGCCGCAATGTGGAGCTGCCTGCCAGTGGTTCTCTGAGGGGCTTTATTACCTGAATGGGGTTTGAAATGCCCTGAGCTTCCAGAGCCTCATCTCTCCGTGTGCATGAAGTCTGTATTTGTATCTATTTGTTTATTCATTTTGAGATAGACTCTGTGCCCCATCCTGATTTCAGACTCCTTATCCTCCTGCTTCAGCCTCCCAAATGCCAATGACAGGCAGGCACCACTATGCCTGGATTCGCAGGAATTTATTATGTTGAAATGGAATCAGTACAAATGTCCATCCCTTAGTCTCCCCAGCCACCCTTGGAGTGCTTGGCAGCTCTGTGGTGCTGAAAGGTGTGAACTCTAGAAGAGTCTTTGGACGGGGCTTCATGGAGGGCACCCTCCATTCAGCTAGCAAAGGGGCTTCGGGCACCCCTATTCTTGGGCAAGGGTGAGCAGTGCCTCTCTGGCCAGAGATGTGGAGGACTGGCCTCTTCCGCACACATTGCCACCATCAGTGACAGGATTCTGGCTAAGGAGCCCAGACAGTGAGGTCCCATTTCTAGAGCCTGCCTTCATCTCCGACAGTCAGGTCCTGAAAACACTCAGTTCTTATCGGCAATTTTTGGCTGTCCCTTTAAGAGGCCCCCTTTGATTGTGGAAGTTTGGGGTTCTGCTCCATCAGCTCCCACCATCCAGTACTCCCATTCCTGCACAGATACAGTTGCTGAGTGAGCTAAGGGTGTATGTTGGTGCTGGGTCACAGGGAGCGCAGGCCGTTGGTCATCTGCTTTGTGTTCTTTACTGCTTTCGGTCCACCTTGGCAACATGCAGATCAAAGGCTGAGTTAGAAAAGGATTCATCCCGTGCCCTGCAGATGTAGGATACTTCCGTCCCAGTGGGACTGTGCTTCCTGATGTCCCTTCACCTGGCCTGCTGGAACTCACACTGTCCTGTGCTTTGGGAGCTGTTGTAGTCTGCCAGGCTGAGCAGCAGGGCTTCAGGTCTCCTGAAGGACAGGACTGCTCTTGGCAGGCGCCATCCCAGCACACACAGTACCCAGTGTGACTGCTGTCCCCAGCCTGATGACTGTCCCTCAGCATGACTGCTGTCCCCAGCTCATCCACTGTCCCTGGCATGGCTACTGTCTCTGGCATAGCCACTATGTCTGGCATGGCCACTGTCTCCCCTGGGTTCCAGGCCATGCCAAGCTCTGTGAGCAGTGTGAAAGGGTTTACATATAGAGGGCTGTAACCTTGTCTCCAGGGCTTGAGTCTACGTCCCATCCTCTGGGTTTCCTCAGTTTGATTCCCAGACCGACTCCTTCCAGGCCTGGGCCGTGGGGGGCCGGGAGCGACGGTGTGGCTCCTCTGACTCCAAGGGCTGTGATGGGAAAAGAGTGTCCTGCTGTAGGAGCCACCCGCTGACAGGACTGGAGAGATCCTGTGAGAAGACTGCATGAGAGACTCCAGCCAAGTAGCGCAGCTTCCTCCAGCTTGGCTCTTGGGCTATACCGTGTGGTCTTCCAGGCCCAGATGGACAGTCAGGAAATCTAGCATATTCCAGAGGCCTTTGGAGTGTTTCAGACCACAAAAACATTTTGTAAGTTCTTTGATTGTGTTTTCTGTGGTGGTGAATGGGGTGCAGGCCTTGACTTCCAAGTAATGCCCAGGCAGTGTAACCCACACTTCCTGTTCTCTCTGCCTCGACCCCTTGGGACACTGGGTTTGGTCTCACTGTCTCTAGGCCACACTGTCTCTGGTGACCGTAAAGAAGGGGGGACCAGGCTGCTGTTGGGTGTAGTACTGTGTGAGCCCTGTGCCTCAGGAGCTCCCATGAGGCTTGGGGGGACTAGAACCCTTCGGTGTCCCTTGGGCCCCCACCACCGTGCAGGGCAGCACATGTCTATAGTCTAAGGATCTCCCGGGTGTGAAGGCCCCTGGGACTCAGAAGAGGGTTCTAGAAAACCCTGTGCCTTCTGTGTTCCAGTGCGACACAGTCAGGATAAGAATTGGACACTTTAGTGTTTGAATGAGTCTGAGTTCCTTCAGTTCAGCAAGAAGCTGCACTGATAAGTGATTAGTTTGTCCTCAGCTGATGAGGACAAGGACAGAAGTTCTGCTGTGTCAGCTGCCTGGGCACAGTGTCCAGGCACAGGGACCCACAGAGGCATCTGCCTCGGATCACACGCAACCCATTAGCTGTAAACACAGCAGGAGTGTGGGGACAACTTTAAAGCATGCAACCCAAGGAAGCGGCAAGCCAGTGGGCAGGCCACAGGGGAGAGAGGCCAGGGGTCTGCAGGAAGCTGATTGGCATGTCAACAGCCATGGCTCCCATGCAGCCCAGGAGGGCCCAGGCTGCATTGCAAGAACGGTACTCAGAGATTATCTCGTGAATTCTGTTCTTGGCCACCATATCTGTAATCTTTCCAAGTGGATGCAGCTCTTAATGACTTGGGAAGCTTTGTTCTTGCCAAGTGGAGGGTTCCCTCTCCTGTCAGCCCGTCCTTGGCAGGCCCTGGACTGCATGGGATGTTTATATGGCTGGGACACTCGAACCTGGGTGTTTCCCTTCATGGCAGCACCTCCCGCCAGCCGTTGTGAATTAAATGCCCCATGTGACCCTTCACCCTTGCCGCTCTTAAATTCATGCTTTAAAAACAGCTTAATGAGGGGTTTACTGGCCCAATTGGAAGTTTTTATTAAGACCCATTAGTGAGTGAGCAGAGGCCGCCTGCAGGAAGTGATTAGCACAGTGGCCCAGCCCAGCAGGTTCCATGAAACTGTTTCCAGACCTGTGGCTGACACTGCAGTGGCCTGCATAACCCTCTGCTGCAGTTTCTAGTCCTTGTTCTCCGCCCAGTCCCAGTGCTCAAGAAAGCAGTTTCCCTACTTAAGTTACCCTCACAGTCAGAGGCAGCCTCGATGGCCTGGCCAGCCTAAGCTCATGAGCCGCCATCAACAAGCCAACCCTACGTCTCCTTCCTGGGGCCTGTCTCTGTTAACTTAACCTCTCGGAGCGTCTCTAGGGGAAGAATAGCCTCATAGAGCTCATTTCCGGAAAATGTCAACTCAGGATGACAGCAGGCCCTCTGTTCCAATACCATGTCCAGTCACATCCTTCACGGGAGCCCCCCAAAAACCTGGTTCCGCCAGGTGTTGGTGGCGCATGCCTTTAATCCCAGCACTCGGGAGGCAGAGGCAGGCGGATCTCTGTGAGTTTGAGGCCAGCCTGGGCTACCAAGTGAGCTCCAGGAAAGGCGCAAAGCTACACAGAGAAACCCTGTCTCGAAAAACAAAAAAACAAAAAAACAAAACAAAAAAAAAAAAGCAAAACCTGGTTCCACCATGTGAGGGCCACTGTGTGGCATGTTGGCCATGGACCATCTCAATCAGCCATTCGGTAGTGGCCTAGGGTCAGTGTTTACCCAAATGGGGACGTAAGATCCTATTCTCATCTCCCTCTCTGTGTGTCTCTTCCTTCCCTCTCTCACTCCCCCTCCCTGTTCCTGTCAACCCCCCACCCCATTTAAATCTAGTGAAAATCACTAACTGAATCTAATAGAAAATGTTTCCCTGTATAATGGCTCATGCCTTTAATCCAAGCAGTCTGGAGATTGAGGCCATGAGGAATGCTGAGTTGCAGAGTGAGCCCCTGTCTCAAAACAAACAAAAAACAAACAAACAAACAAACAAACCAGGGCTAGGGATGTAACTCCGTGGATAGAGTGCTTGCCTAGCATTTGGAAACCCTGGGTCTGAAGCATGCCTACAATCCCCACACTCTGAAGGTGGAGGGAAGTTCAAAGCCGTAGTCATTTTGAGACCAGCATGGGCTACTAAGTCTGTGTTCCTTACTCTCTCTTGCTCACTCTGGGTCTTGCCTGGCATCTGTAGCTTCCACTTCCCAAACATGGTTCCCTTTAATGAGCAGAGTTCCGAGACACTGAAGAAAGAGCTGTTTCACTTGAGTCCTGAGGCCACTGGGTGGGTTTTATCTGCAATTCTTCTGGCTTGCCCCTTAGTTTGATTTTTGTCAGATTGTTTGGAAATGGGGGTGTCTGTCTGGTCCTGACTTTCCCACCAGGGTAGAAAGTCTCCATCCCGTCAGGCTCAAGGACAGCAGAGCCTGGTGGACTTGGTCTAAGTCTCCGACAATAAGGATCTGTCTGATTTCAAGCTTGTTCCTTTTGGAGCTACCTGTGGTTGCTGAGTGGCCTCATTCACCAAGCTGTCTGTCCATCTCGCTCTCTGGCACACCACCTGTCCATGTCACTCTCCACATAATACCCATCTTTGCTTGTTTCTCTTCTGCTCCCCATGGACAGAACACTCAGAAACTCTCTCTTGTGGTCTTGAAAGAACTGGTTTTATTTATCAGATTTTTAAGAAGTTGAATAAAAATTGTTTGATGATGCTGGGAAGCTGAGGGATCTGTGCAGTGTTCCCCCAGTGCTCTGCCCTTCGTCACACCCTCGCCCCTGGTGTTGTGTTCAGTGATGATGCAGTTTAGCGCGTCGGATTTCTATAGGTTGTCTTCTCCTGGAGGAAAAGGGCTCACTCTCCAGTGTCTTCAGCTGACAGCTTAATTCGTTCCCTTTCCATCTCCTCTCTGATAACAACAGCACACACGCAGATGACCACTGCCCTCTAGCTGTGTCCCTGTCCACCCCGATGACAGCCATTGTGATTCTGTAACCTTCAGCGCTGATGCCTCTTCGGACAAGTGCCATCTAAATAGACAACAATGCTACATGTGTGGGGTGTTACCTCTTTCTGCTTATCAGCTTCTGGATTCTTTCTACTCTGGCTAGACCATGACCTAAAGATTATTCTTTTAATTGTTAAAAAAGAACACGTAGGCATACGCTTGGATTGCATGGTTTATTCTAAACAGAACTACAATACTGTTTTACCTCTGCTCGCCCCAGATCCTGCTCTCCAAATAAATCTCTTTATCTCCGCTAGCACTTATTCTGGTATTTGCATCCATATTTCTCATTTAAAAATGATTATTTATGCCGGGCAGTGGTGGTGCACACCTTTAATCCCAGCACTCTGGAGGCAGGCAGGCAAGGTGGATCTCTTGTGAGTTCTAGGCCAGCCTGCTCTACAGAGCTTCTAGGACAGCCAAGGCTATACAGAGAAACAGTATCTTGGAAAACCAAAAAGGAAAAAAAAATTATCTGTATGTGTGTGTCTGAGATGTGTGTGTGAGCACACATATACTACAGCACACATGTAGAGGTCAGAGGACAACTTTATAGAGTCAGTTCTTTCCTTCCTTCCTTCCTTCCTTCCTTCCTTCCTTCCTTCCTTCCTTCCTTCCTTCCTTCTCACCTATCTACCTCCCTCCCTCCCTTTATATGATATTCTGGTTTCCTTTCTGTTAGTGTGATAAGCTGTCCTGATCAAAGCATCCCAGTGGAGGAAATGGTTTATTCAGCTTACAGCTCCAGGTTACAAGCCATCATTTCAGGGAAATCAAGGCAGGAGCGCAAGCAGTTGTCACATCATATTCACAATCAAGAACAGAGTGCGAATAAAGCTTCCTTGCCGTCTATGGCTTTCATTTAGCTTTCTCCTCTCCTTCCCCTCCCCCTAGAAATCAGATTGACTTGCTTCTTCACTCTTTGAGGAGAAGGGTCAAGGCCCCCTGCCTAGGGAATGGTGCCACCAACAGTGGGCTGGTTTTTCCTACATCAGTTGACCATCAACACAATCCCCACAGACATGCCCACAGGGTGACCTGATCTAGGCAATTCCTCAGTTGAAGCTCTTTCCTCAGGTAAGTCTAGACTGTGGCAAGTTGATATTTAAAACCATCTGTCATGTGTGTACTAGGGACCAAATTCAGGTCACTAGGCTTGCACAGCAAACACCGTTAGCTACTGAGCCATCTTGCCAGTCCTTGAATCCATATTTCTAATGAGGTGTTTACATGGATTGCACTTGGTGGGTCACTTTTAGATATTGTTTGTGTACTGTCTGTCATGAGTGACAGAGATCCCTCACATTAGGCGAACAGCTCCTAATGCTGTTCTCAACATCTTAGCATAACTATGTCACGGGTATAATTTTTACACTTGATTTTAGCCCAAAGACCAAAAAGTGATGTGAATATAATTGTTACGGATTTGTCAATCTGTGCATTATTGTATCTATGCAAATATTGACTGCTGTGCCAAATAGTGAGCTGTAACTTTTAGTCTGTTCACATTTAGTTTTTCCCGGAGTTGATAGTTGACCCTTCCTTTTGTGGTTTAGTTTTTCATCTCTGATTTTGTCTCACCAACTTATTCTACTGCAACTGCTTAATTCCTCTTAATATTTTTATTTTATAGAAAACACATTACATAGTCTATCATTCTTTCTCCCACACTGTGGAGGTTTCTCTTTACAGGCTCTCTGGCATCACTTGCAACAGATGCATTTTAGACATCTGGTTTGGGGGATCGTGCGGCAGGTCAGCTGTCTTCCCCAGGTTCTGTCCCGCTAATTGATTTGCCCCTCGCTGTGTGCTAGAGATCCTTGCGATCCACAGGGACTATCATGCCGAAAACAAGTCTCCGCATCAACATCCGCCTTTCTCACTGCATCCTTCCCTTCCCAACACGGGATTCCTACGAAGAACTGTCTGTCAGCCCTTTGCATGACCACATTCACAGGGAGACACCTGAAAGCAGCTGGTCGATGGGATCCTCACCCAGCTCTGACTGTTTGTCTGAGGCAAGGCAGGCCGTCCCGTACGCATGTTGCCTGTTAAGCTCTCCCCCGTGCGAGCGTGTGCCCCGGTTGCACTAGGCAGCTGAGAGGCTGGAGAAGTGCTTTGGTCTCTTCAGACACCATCAAGACTGCCAGCTGGCCTGGCACCTCCAGCACCTGGTGCATGTCCCCTGTGCTTCCTGGCTCCCAGGCCCCTTGCTAGCTGTGGACGAGCAGTGCCAGCAAGCCTGACCTTTGCCAGTGTGAGGAACAGGAAGAGACTCTGCTGGCCGCTCCGGCTAGCGTCTGCATGCCAGTGTCTGCTGTGAATGCTTTGATGTTCTGAAACAGAAACTCTTAAAGAGGAAGCCGTACTCTGTGCTGTCACAATGGCATCTCTTGTGTGTGCATTTGTGGGAGGAGATGGGCACTGATGCTGTTTGGCTACTGCTAATGGCCCTTCTTGACAGTTCCTGTCCTCTGGTCCAGCACACTATGCTTCTTTCGAGGTATGATCCCTATATGTGTTACAGGTGTCGGCCGCCTCTTAGGTGTGTATCTCCATGGCAGGCAGACTGTAGCTGGTTTTCTGTTTGGTCCTCACCACGATGAACATCTCAAGGGCATTCATAGGCTGACTGTGAGGAGGAGTCAGAGGTGTGCTTTATTATTATCACTACTGTATGTGCATGCTGAGTGTGTGATGAGTGTGTGTAGTGCGGGTGCAGCCACGGTGCACATGTGGAAGTTAGAGGACAATTTTCTGGAGTCAGTTCACTCTTCCACTGTGGGTTCTGGGGATTGTTTTCAGACTGTCAGGCTTGCACACAAGTGCTTTTACCCCGAGCCATCTCGCTGGCCCCCAGTGGTAAAGTTCATGTGCTATCTGTGAACGCTTCATGGTTTCTGTATTGGCTGTCCGCTCCTCCCCTCTGTGCTGAGGACTGCCAAGGAAATATTCCCCAACCCACTAGCTGGCTTCATGTCTTCCACCTTGGGAAGTGGACCTGTCTGTGAGTCTATGTGTTTCTCTGTGTTTCTTCCTACCACTCTCAGCACCTTGAGGCTGGGCACTGCCCAGTTCCCACCATCCCTACGGCAAGAGCCCTGGCCCTGTGCCAAAGAAGGGGGCACCCGCTTGTATCTTTACCTAGAAAGAAGTTTCTACCTTCTCCAGGGCACTACAGCCCAGGTGTTCACTTGGCAGGGTCAGTATGGCTTATTAAGACACTAGATCAGCTGTTTTCTCCAGTTTTTCAACAAAATGTTCCCAAGCCAGAAGTACTGACTAGTGGAAGAGGGGACCTGGAGCTCCTGAGAAGTGTGCAAAGAAGTGTGTACCACTATCAGGGTCACTGGCCTCAGGGACAGGTCAAAACCTGGAGGTCTGGCTCCATCTCAGCTCTGTCAGCTGATTGAGGGGTTGCCCACAGTAAGTGGTTCAACCCACTAACGGCCAAATCCAAGATGATGAGCAGAAACTACCGTGAGGAGCAGCTGCTCTCTGGTAGGTGTGAATCTGCTCCCTGGCTGTGACATGTGACCATGGGTGACGATGGGCTGAAGTGGACAGTGTGCCATAGGTAACCACAGGGCCACAGGGGCCCTGCATGTCTCTTGGGATCCTTTCCCTGTGACACGCCACAGAGGTCACCATACCCACATCTTTACACTAAGTAAGAACGCTGATACTGAGCCTGTTGCCTGCTGGGATCTCATCAATGTCTTTGCCACAGAGACACAAGGGCCAGCCTGAGGACAGTGACCTTGGGCCTGCCACACTTGCCTGGTCAAGTAGGCAGATCCAGAACTCCCTTCTGTGGCTGAAGGTGCGTGGGCCAGGGGTACATTGTATGTGTGTAGGCATGGCTCCCTCTCCTGTGCTGACCCTTGTAGGGGCTGCCATGCTGATTTCTCCGGTCACTTCAGCTGTAAGGTTAACTTTAAACAATGCACACTCACTACTGGAGATTCCTATCCTCTTCCAGGCTGTAGCAGCAATGCAGCACACACACCCTTTTCTATCGAGTAGCACCCACTGTGGGAGCTGTGGCCTCTGCTGGTTGCATGGCGGACCTCTCCTGCAGCCAAGGGCCAGAAGGCTTCCGCGCTGAGGCCCACCTTCTTCCCAAGTTGCTCGCAAGACTAGAACTGTGGGCACCTGTCTTCCTAGACTAGAGCTGCAGTCCGGTATGTCCCAGCGAGGCAGCCAGCAGAGCCAACCCCAGTACTGTGACACTAGCTTTGCACCTGGAGAAACAGTGCCGGCAGCACCTTGGAAGATGAACTTGCAGTTGTACCACATTTCGAGGAACTGCAGAAAGAGAAGGGAGCCCCAGCTCCCCTCAGTGCTACTGGGTGACTCACAGGGAGCAACTCAGGTCCGGATGGCAGGCTACAAACCACTACTGGACTTCTCAAGCTCCCACCAATACCCAGGGCCCATCCAGAGATCCCACGACAACAGCCTCCCGTCTCCTTTACCCTTTAGTCTTTCCCCCAGACTCTCGTTGACTTCTCATGTCAGTGACTGTGCAGAGCATTCCTGGTAGCACGCTCTGCAGAATGTGCCTAAGATTTGCTCCGTCCCGTTGCTTCCTAGCGGAGAGACTGAATGATGGTTTCAAGGAGGATTGCCCCCTGTAGGGAGGGCTTCCCTGTCCCTTTCCTGGTGTTACCTTGTTAAGATATGTGTCTGCCAAGTACCCCTCTGTCCAGTTACAGATCCCCAAAGGAAGCAGATAGATACCAAGTCAGTCCCTTAGTGCTGGGGATCTGCATCCCACTTGTCACATAGTTCATATGAGTCAAAGCCACACAGCATTGTGGAGATTTAGGGTGGTTCCTGCAGGTCACCATCTTACCTGCCGAGGTTGCTGCTGAGACATCCCGAGGGGAGTCCTGCCCCCCTTTCCTCCACAGATAGTCGTTCTGTGGAGCCCCTCTGAGGAAGAGCTGGTCCCCTCCCCCCCAATGTTTATGCATCACAGTGGAAGTTTATTTTCTTCTCTCAAATGATCACCCCACATCCCTGTGCCTCATTCACATCCATGGTCTTCCCGCTGGTCCCAGTGCCATCAATGGCCCGTCCATGAGGCTTCTCCCGTACTACGGTACTATCAGGTGCTCCAGGCACACCTTTCCCCTGACCCAGCCATTATCAAGCTTTGCTCAGGGCCTTGGTCCTCCTCTGGAAACGCCTCTAGGATATGGTGCTGGGTGTGCTTGCTGCTCTAGCCGCTTGGTGGGCAAAGCTAGGAAATAGGAGGTTAGCAAACCCACACAAGGAAGAGGAGAGAACTGTGGGTGTAGCACTGAGGACTCTTGGGGTGACAGCTGAGGGAATGCTTCCTGCCCCGGGCCCCTCTCTGTGTCCTCAAGACAGCTATAGTGAGAGAGGACAGGCTGTGTCATCAGTCGAGGGCTGGAAGGAAACTGGCTTGTGCCAGTGGTGGGGACGATCTGTATGCTGTCAGCCCTCAAGTCTGGGGTGAGGCTGAGGGGCATTGGATGCTTCATTGTCAATACTGTGAACTTGAACCTACCCTGCCACATCGGGGCTGCCACAGAGTTAGTTTTAGCTTCTCATTGTATGTGGTGATATTTTATCTGTGTATGTCAATAAAGTTTATCTGAGGATCAGAGGAAAAAGCCAGCCATTATAGTAAACATAGAGGTCAGGCAATGGTAGCACATGCCTTTAATCCTATCACTTGGAAGGCAGAGATCCGTCTGGATCTCTGTGAGTTCAAGGTCACACTGGGAACAGAGCTAGGCATGGTGGTACATACCCTTAATCCCAGCACTAACCATAAAGGTCTGGAGGTCTGTACAAACAGGCAGGAAGTGACAGAGCTGGACAGGAAGAGGAAGTGTGATGGCAGGGACAGAAAGGCATATAGGTGTGGTTATACAGGAAGTAGGTCTCTCTGGAGACTGAGGTGTCGGTGAGGTGAGGTTGGCTGTGGCTTATCCTATTCCTCTGATCTCTCAGCTTTAACCCCAATATCTGGCTCCATGTTTTTTATTAATAAGACCGTTTAGCAATCCGTGTTACATTTGCACATTTGTGCAGAAGCTGAGTGTGCACTACAGCAGAGAGACGGGATTCAAGCTGACAGTATCTGATAAACACGGGTAGAACGCAGGTGATGTGTCTACACTGTCCTGACATCAGTGATGGGTCTCCTCTGCCAGGGCGTTTTACAGCCCAAACCACAGAAGCTTCTGTAAACACCCCGCGGTTGGGGGTTAGGGTGGCGGCCCAGTGGGTAGAATGTTTACCTTGCAGGCACGAGGACATAATCTGGCCCCTAGAGCCCACACAAAAAGCCGGGCATGGTAGCACTCATTTGTAACCCAGCCAGCCTAATCTGCTTGTCAAGCCCCAGTACTCAGTGAGAGACTCTCCCACCAAATCAAAGGTGGATGTTGACTGAGGAATGATACCCAGGGTTGATCTCTGGCTCTCACAGCCCTGTGTGCACACGGGCATGCACAGATGCACAAATGCACAGAAAAACGAAACCAAACAAACAGCAGTTTGCTGGAGAGGGTTAGGCCAACAAACTCAAGAGGCTAATCCAGCATCAAGGCACCGTCTCTCACACTGGCTTCAAGGATTGTTGACTGGTGACCTGGGGTGACCGGCATGGCCAAAGCAATTGAGGCTGTGACCCTCCCTGAAAGATGGCATGGCCAGTGGTTTGGGAATTACGATTGCATGAGCCCTGCAGCTTGTCTCCCTGAAATGGGGTCCAAGATTTGAGGAACCATCCCTGAGTTTATAGGACAAGGAGACTTCAGAGGCACAGGCCTGGGACCTTGACTGCACATCAGCCCCTTGACCATCACCCAACACTGACTGAGTAGCTAGAGTTCTTACTGGCAGGGAAGCCCACTGCCTTAGGGCAGTGTGAAGAGTCACCCACTCGAGGACTTGCCCATCTGACAGCCACGTAGCTGGGCTATTTTCTGTGTTTCTATTGGTGGTATTGGGGATGGGGGTGAGGGTGGGTCCTCAGGAAGTGGGTGTAGAGGATGTCAGGGAGATGCTTAGCGCTCCCCCCCCCCCCCATGGCTCTGTCAGCTTGTTCGGAGGTTTTCCTGGCTGGTATGGACCCCATGGACAGGTGTGAGGATGATGGGATGAATGGAAATGTAAGCAGGTCTTCATCTGTGATGTGGGATCTGGGTTAAGCAGGGGCTTAACTGATAGCCCTGGAGAAATGGAGTCTTCGTTTGAGCTTCCAATGCAGGCAGTAACCTGGTGAGCTCAGGGGCAGTGGCCATGCTCATGATGCCAGGGTACCACGTTGTCTAAAGAGTGAAGTCTGTTTTATACCAAGTGCCTTTGGGGTCCATCTGTGAAGGACAGGGAAGGACACTACCCTGCCTAACTTAGGTGGTTGCTCTGCAGATGATGTCCCTCTGCCTTGTCCCCCCTGAAAATCTTCCCCACCTCAGAGGGCTCAGTTCATGGTCACTGGGCTCTGATGATCCTGTGCCTGTGTGTGATAATGCTGAACACTGTAGCAGGGAGCATTGATACAGCAAGGTGGCTCATTTCAGGGCAGAGAGGAGGAGAGACAGAGAAGGGGAGTGAGCCTACGCTTTTTACTGTCAGGGCCCTAGCCTCTAAAGGATGGAGCTCCTCACACTCGGGGGTCTTCCTCAGTGCTGTCCTGCCTGCTTGCCGCTCCTCTCCGTCAATACCAGGGGTGTGCGTTACTAATCTCCTAATCCAATCACGGTGCTCAGTTGAAACAAGGAGGGGTCAGCCTCCCGGGAAAGCGGACAAAGAGCATGCACACTACTGCCACTGCATACCCATGTGAAAGGCCAGGACAGCCCCGTGGGCTCCTGGACCCAGGATGGACCCTGCTCTTATTTCTCTGCCTGACCTCTGAAGTGCCTCCCGCCCTCCTGTGATGGCTGAGAAGGTGGCTGGAGGGGGTGGTGTTGGAGCAGACGTGTGAGGTAGGATTAGGCTCCAGAGAAGAAAGGAGACCCTGGAACAGGTATAGGAAGGAGTGCTGGTCATGGGCGCTGGTCACTTCCTGCCTGGGCCATTTTTCTATGAGAATTATGCTGCCTGATTTAGCTTAAATAAGATCCTTAGTTGGGAATGGTGGCGCATGCCTTTAATCCCAGTGCTTTGGGAGGCAGAGGCAGGTGGATCTCTGAGTTCAGAGCCAACCTGGTCTACAGAGTGAGTTCCAGGACAGTCAGAGCTACGCAGAGAAACCCTGTCTCAAACCGCTTCCCTTCCCCACCAAAAAAGGGATCCTTGACTAGTCCTCCATAAGAAAGCATTTCTGGATCTTTCTCCTGATGGCATTAAGAATGAGATGCCTCAGGCTGTCAAACTCTGAATGAGGCAGTGACATGGAGCCCTAATGTATGGCTGCAGTTCGTCCCCCCCCCCCACCCCCGTACAGGTGTGGCTCCTCAGAGTGCACTAGACTGGTCACGTGTTCCATGTGCAGCCTGGATCTGTGGGTCGGGCTGTCCTCTTCAGACTTCCTGCCCTAACACCAGTGCCAGTGTCACTGTAGGCTTGAGGGAGGGCTGGAGGCACCACATGCAGATGTCTGGGTGAGAGGGAGGAGCAGTGCCCATCCTGGGTTCCCTGAGGACCCCCCAGGACTGCTCTGTCCTCTGACATGGGAATATGGCAGTGGTATGTGTCTTCTGGCCCACTCCTTAAAAAGTATGAGGAGACATCCCACTTCTTCAGCATTGGGCTGGTGATCCATATGGGGGGGGGCATTAATGTCACTGAGCCGCAGCAATCTTGGAAGCCCCTGAGAGGTGTAGGGCTAGGGTTAGGGCAGTGGGTGGGTTTCATATGCAGCCAGGCCACCCAGGGTAGAGGTATGCAAGTTTGTGCAGCCTTGCTTCTGCATTGAGAGCCATACCACACATACCTAAGTGGGTACTGCCCCTGAGACGGGCTGGGAGTTGGGGTCCAGGCAGGTGGACCATGGGGACCCCCACCCCACATAGCCACTTAAACCTAAATTCAGTTGAGCTGAAGTTTAAAAACTTTTAACTTTCTCCCTCAGTCACATGATCCACATTTTTAGATCCCAGAGACCCATCTGGCCAGTGGCTCCTTTGACCATGCCTCGCCAACCCCAAGCATTGCAGACAGAGCCACAGGGGCCATGGTGTCTGATGCTCCCTCAGGATCCTGGTCTGTGGCTTTGAGGTCGGGCAGTCTGTAGTTCATTTCCACACACAGGAAACGAGAGAAAGCCCGGGAAAATATGTGCCCTTCAGCATGCTATCTATACGTTAAATATTTGGAATATATTAATCCGAAAAAAATCTGGCTAAGTCTAATTTCCGTTGAGGGGAAGCATATTTGTATTTATCCAGAGGCAATAAAGCTGCGGAGGTCACTTCTGTGGATCCCGTTTCCAGGCTAGCTGGCGACACCTGCAGAGATCTAAGCAGTGGGGGACACCCGGTGGCTCGGGAAGTCTGGTTGTCCTAGCAACCGAACATTAACAAGCACCTGGGACCTGGGTTGCTGCTAGGGTCACCATGAGGGCATGTGGGTTATGGAGGTCACTTCCTGTTTCTCCGAGTGCCCAAGGACATCCTTAAAATGTGTATTAGCAATCTTCCAAACTTCGCAGCTGGGGCATGTAGTTGCCAGTAAGTCCATTTCTTTTGTATAATTTGCTTTTTAAGACAGGTCCCAGTCTGTGGCCCTTTGACGTTGAACTTACTAGGGTAGTTCTCCTGCCTCAACCTCCTAAGTGCTGGCATTAATGGCATGAGGCACCACACCTGGCTTTCATGATTGCTTACAACCTGGAGCCAGCAGCCAGCACTTTGAGAAATATCTGCTCACTAGAAAATGCTCTCCAGCCGGGCGGTGGTGGCGCACGCCTTTAATCCCAGCACTCGGGAGGCAGAGCCAGGAGGATCTCTGTGAGTTCGAGGCCAGCCTGGACTACCAAGTGAGTTCCAGGAAAGGCGCAAAGCTACACAGAGAAACCCTGTCTCGAAAAACCAAAAAAAAAAAAAAAAAGAAAATGCTCTCCCTCTTCGGATCTGGTCTCTACCTCCAGGCCTGTCCTCCAGGGCTTGGTCTCTACACTCCGCTCATGGCTTGCTCCGCCTTTGGTGAGTTAGATTGTACCTTGCTGCTTGTGAGATGTTCAACACAGCTGAAGCAGCAGGACCAGCAGCAGCGACAGCCCTGTGTTTGTGTCTGTGTGTGGATTCCTGTGTAGAGCTGCAGATGCCCAGCTGGTTCCAGAGGGGGAGAAGGAGGAGGTGGTGGGGAATGAAGTGATAGACCACACACAACACTGTTCCTTTCCTATGGGGACAGCTCTGTAGTAAATTCCTTTCAGCACCCCCAAGGGCAGCTTGCAGTGTACTAAGATGAGTGGGGAATGTGCTGAGAAGGGACATCTCAATGGGGCACCTGCTCTAAAGATCGCCTCAAGGCTGTGTGTCAGCCGTTATTTGGGGGTTTCTGTAAGTTGGTGATGACCCACACACATGTGCAGGGCAGCAGCTGATGGGGGCTCTGGCTGACCGAGACAGAAGCCACTGCACACGTACTCCAAGCCTGCTGGCTGCAGGATTGCTCGGGCGGCCTCAGCTCTGCTTTACAGTGTTTTCCAGCACTCCGCACTCGGGCTGCCCTGGGTCTGGTGGCACATGTCTGCGGTCCCAACACTCAGCTGAGGCAGTGGGCTCACTGTGAATTGGAGGTCAGTCTGGAATACATAGTAAGTTCCAGGTCAGCCTGGGCTGCACAACAAGAAAGACCCTGTCTAAAAACAAACCTCAAACAAAATCTAAACCTTATATAGAGTCTCTACCACAGATGGAAAAGAAAAACCTAAATCCTCAGAAGTGACTCTGCAGAGCAGTGTATGTAATAAAACCACAGATCCGAATTTAGGAGAACTCGGAAAGTGTGGCAGCATGAGTCCTGAGATCTCTGGTAGTCTGTCTAACAGAACTGCTGCCTCTCTGTGACCTGCGGCTGCCTGGTGGCATAGGGAGGCAAGGATGTTGCAGTCCCGGGACCCAGCAGATTTCCCCATCACAGTTGAAGACTGCGGAGGACTCAGACCCTGAGGTCAGAGACACAGAGAGTAGGGCTTGCAGCTCTTTGGGGATCAGGGGTAACCTCCCCCATGATGTCACTGCTTGGGCTGGTGCAGGCCCCAGGCTGTGTTATGCACTGGTGGGCACCATGTGGCCCGTGGAGTTTCCGTTACCCGCACCCCTTCCTTCCATGCTAGCAGGAGAGCAAAGCAAAATTTTGCTATGCTAGCTCATAACTTCTCCTAAAATATAACCTATGAAAATTAAGGAAACTTTTAAAAGCTGCGGGCTCCCTCCAGGGCCATCATTAGAAGCCCCTGGGGTGGCAGAGGGCGGGCGGCTCACCGCTGGAGTGACAGCCAGTCAGGAGGGAGCGCTTTGCCCCTTCTCCCTGTTTTTAACGAAGGAGCTAATGGATTTCCTATTCCTCACGTGGATGCTGCTGTCACTTTTGAAGGATCCATCTGCGCTATATTTAATTACTCTTTCTGACTATCTGAAGTCGTTCTAACTAGCTCATGCAGCCTGACTGCCGTCTTCTTCCTAGAGTGGCCATCTCAGGGAGGCGTCCCTCTGAGATGCTTCAGGTCTCGCTTCTTATTCAGGGAGTGAGCTTGGCCTTTGACACGAGTAGCTCCAGGTGATATTTCACCATGCTTCGTGTTGTTTGATTCCCACCGCCCTTGTCTAGCCCCTGGCCTGGTCCAGATCACCCCTGGGCCTTTATTCCTTACATGACTGAGTGCATCTGTGTCCTGGCTGTCCCTAGTCCCCTGACAGGAATTACAGCTGGTACCACACCATGGCATGACTCCTGTGCTGCTCATGGTGATCAGGAGCAAGAGACAGCCTTTGGGGTGAGCTTTCCCACCTGGTAAGCTAGCACCCCACCAACAGGGCCTTCCAAAAATTTCTACTTGCTCCTTGCTCCTAAATCTCCTATCCCATCACACCAGTCCTCGGATCCCCTCCCAGACCGTTGGGCCCCCAGCTTGGCTCGGCTGTGCTCCGCCCTTGCTCAGCCCCAGCCTTGCATCCAGCCAAATGATGTCTGCCTCTCACCTACCAGGCATGTTCATCAGGTGGGGTCCTGAGACCCCACCTCCCCTTATCCCTCACCTCAAGCTGTCTGTCTGCCTGGTTGCCTTTAGTGTCAAACTCTCTAGCTTAGCTTCTAGGCCTCTGTTGGGCTGAGGACACTACATCCTTGAACCACTCGGCCAGACAGCCTCCCTGGCGGCGCAGCTGTCCAGTGTAAAGCTGCCTGACCTCCTCTTGCTGGCTCCTGTGTCCCTTCTTTCCAGCATTTGTCCAGCTAAGGCACAGACGAGGAATCTGGTGGGTGTCTGATGTCTTTCTTCTTTGATGCCAGTGAACAGAGGAGCCAGCACCGTCCATTGGTTTTATCTGAGATCAAGTAATGTAGAGCCTAGCCAAGGAGTGGGGCCCAGATAGGTCCCTCTGCCTCTGCTTCTCCGCCCATCTACAGTCTCTGGTGTCTAGAATCTTCTGCCTTCTCCTGGTTGTGTCCAGTCTCTGTAGACACCTGAGCCTCGTGGACAGCATGAGGGAGACGCCCAGATGGAGCTCCTGGTTCTGGTGGCCTTGGGTGGAGAATCACATGGTCTCTGCTTCCGTTTCCTTGTGCCGTTAGTGTTTGCACTTAGAAGCTTAGTTCAGGGGAGCCACATCGTCCCTGTGAGTCCACAGCAGTGTGCTCCTCCTCACCCAGGCCAGAAGGAAGGTAGGAAGGCTCCAGAGCTGGCTCTGGGAAGCCCCAGTGATGGCTGGGAACAGCATGTAGGAAAGTGAGGCTGACATACCCTGAGTGTTTCTCAGACACAGCATGGAGATGTGGCCGGATTGCCTGCCCTCTCATCACCCCGGTGACAGCGCACGCACCCTTCTTTCCCCACTGGTCAGCGAGGCCGTTTCCATAAGTTCCTGGGAAGTTTGTGTTGAAATAACTGTAGTTCCCCCTTTCTCTCCCTCTCCCGTCCTTATCCTTGCTTCCACCACCCCATTGTTCCTTCTCCCTCTCTTCTAACCACCCCCCTTTGTTTGTTTTTAGAGACAGGGTTTCTCTGTGTAGTCCTGGCTGTCCTAGAACTCCCTCTGTAGACCAGGCTGGCCTCACACTCAGAGATCCGCCTGCCTCTGCCTCTTAAGTGCTGGGATTAAAGGTGTGTGCCACCGCCACCCAGCTTCACCTGACTCTTATTCTTGAAACAGGATTACATACACTAAGTTGTCTAAACTGGCCTAAACCCACTCTGTAGCTGGGATGACCTTGAATTCCTAATCCTCCTGCCGCTGTCCCCAGAGTGCTAGAATTACAAGTATGTACAGTGATGCTCAGTCTGTGGGTGCCGTGCTGATTGAGATCCTACCTAAGGCTTCGTGCACGCTCCCAGTAAGCACGTGAGACATTCACTCCCTCTTAGGAGCATACCCTGGTGCATCTGATCTCATCTGTGGTATCCAGTGAGGATGATTGCTGGAGCCACCCAAGCCTTTTGCCTGTACCCCCCCCCAAAAAAAAAAACCAGCTCTGAATGGAGAGCTTCTCTAAGCTGTTTTGAGAAGTTGTATGGTACCATTCCATGTGTACAGGTTCCTAGGTACAACTGGTTCAGTGCTCAACTGTGTGACTGGAACTGAGAGGCAGACACTGAAGCGAAGGTTCTAGAACCAGCTGTGTGGCACCACATAAAAGCAGTCCACACAGCGCTGTCACTCAGGACCCCTCACAGGCCTCTCCTGACAGCTGCCTGATAGGACACTGTTGAGATTGTGCCCCTATTACCCAAAGCATGAACTAGGCAAGCACAGAACTGTCCGCACAGACCTGGGCAGTAGGCAAGACCCTCCCTAGCTGCCCCTGTAGAGAGGCCTTGGCTCACAGGCACAGGCAGTGGGAGGGGGCTGTTCGGAATGCAATTGCACAGGGTTGTACTTGTCCACAGTTGTAGCTGTCTGTCTCCTGTGGAAGGTGCCATCCCCTCTGTCCACGGCATAAGAATTTGGTACACTGGGCAAGAGTGGCCAGCTACCCACCCACCCTCACTGGGTCACTTGGCCCCTGGCAATGTGCTGGTTATTTATTTTTTCTGGGGACTCATCTCCTGCCATGCTGAAGCGGGGAACAATGGCCTTCCTTGTGCACACGGTGCAGCTGCTGAGACACCATAGATCCAGGCAAAGAGGACAAGCAGGTGGGAGGGCAGCAGCCCTTCCTTCCCTGGGTGTTTGTCACAGGCCACTGCCACCAGGGCAGGCCCATCTTCTGTCAGAAAGACCCCAGTGGGCCACAGCCATTCCATGATCTGGGGCAAGGCAGAGGGTCCAGTTGGAAGAGCTCCCCAGGCCTTGGCTCAGCAATCTATCCAAGTAGGACAGGACATCCCATCCCCTCTGAAGGCCATGGGGGAGGGTCTCACACGCACCCTCCTTCCTGGTACAGACAGCTTGTCTCTTGTCACCCTGCCCTGCCCTGTCATGCACCCCACCCCCAGCCCTGTCACCCTGCCTCTCTTGGCACTCGGATGCATTTCTGGGTTCTGCCATTGTGTATCAATCACTTTGATTGGTGTCACTCACTGCACTGCATGTTAAAATTCCATTCCTGTGTCTGCACATCGAGGTGGCAATTAGGCAGGCTCTAAGCTCTGGGGAATGTGTCCCCTAAAAGCTCTGAGACTATGTGTGGCATCTGTCACGGTGCCAGCTCTACCCTGCCCCAGGGCTAGCAAATGGGTCCCAGCAAGGGGTGGGCAGCTTGGTGGGTGTGGGGCAAACTGGTGTTTAGCTTGCTCGATATGGTATGGGGTGGACTCGCTCTGTGGCCCTAGATTTGCTCTGTGGCCTCCGGGCTTCTGAATTCTTTCACTTGCCCAGTAGAGGAGGGAATTGGAGGAGGTGGTCATTAAGGTTCTTCCTCAAAATGGTTGCTGCTCGTGGCTCATGGTGATTGCCAGATGCTTCCCCTGATCCATGGACACTAACACTCCCACCATGAAATCCACGGGGTATCAGGCACAGCCATGTGAAATGTATCCCAAATTGATATAAATTATCCCAAAGAAAAACCAGAGAGATTGTTGTACAAGGGGGAAGCACCCACGTGGAAAGGGGGACTGTTGGGGGGGGGGGGGGCGGATATTGCTCAGCACGTTTTTTGAGTGCCAGCAGGACAAGATTAAGTCATGCAATGCACAGAGAGACGCAAGCTCCTTTGCTGGGTATGGACAGCAGCAGAAGCAGCCAGGCCAAGGTTACCCTGAAGCCATCCCATTCCAGATTTTAGAAACGGCAGTGTTAAATCATTAAATGGGGGCCTTGCTGTTTTTTCTGGGTTTGTAGCTCTCCCTCAGCCCTTTGGTGACAATTCACAAACGCTTAGCCTTGGACTCGTGCCAAGAGCAGGGAAACTTGGCACAAGAGGCCCAGCTCCACCGGACACATGTGGCTGTCCAGCTCAGCAAGTTCCAGCTGCTGCGGCCACAGCCCAGCTTCGGCACTCACTGAAGCCCTGATCGTGACCGCTTGTCCATGCCACGGTAGCTCTCAGAGCAGGCAGTGCCTGTCAGGACCAGCCTATGGCTTGTCACTTTGCTAGCTGTGCCCTCCTCATCAAGTGGACAGCTTCCAGGGAGGCAGCTGTTGAAATGGACCAATGAAGACCCTAGCACAGGCAGAGAGGGGCCGGCAGACTCGCCATGGGGGCCTAGCAAGGGGCCTGAAGCCAAGTAGAGCCTGTGGCTTAGGGCACAGTCCTTGGAGGGCGGTGCATGCGGGGTACATGGGAGTGGGGCACAGCAACAGGATGCTGATGGTCAGGAATGGGTTTTCTGTTTTAGAGATGTTGAGATCTACAGGGATATTATGAAAATACACCTGGCTCCCATATTTCGACACCAGATCCTTTGTGGTTAGTCCTCACACTCATACGCTACCTTCGCCACATTTCTAATTAACTGATGCCCACACAATTCATATTTCCTCTCTTTCCCTTAAATTTTTCTTTGTTTGTTGGCTTTTGCTGTCCCAGGACCCCAGGTGACATTTAGTCACCACATTTCAGTGGCTCCAGGCTGGCACTGTTTGTCTCCCCTTGGCTTTGAAGCCTTGATAGTTGGATGTGCTACTCAGAGTCAGTGGAGACCCCTCCATGGGGCCTGGCTTTTGTCTTCCCCGGGGTAGGCTGATGAGCAGTAGCAACTCCTTCACCTGCTTTGACACACACTGTAAACCTCACTGAGTTGACTTTGATCACTTGGGATGGCCACCGTAGATGGCCCCACCCCCATGCCATGGCAAGATGGTGCCGTGCAGCCTCTACCTGCAGAGGACAGTGACCTGACACTCTGAGGCATTGTTCTGGGAAATCTGCATCTGGTCCTGCATATCTGTTAAGTCAACTGTTGGTTCTGTCAGTGTAGACTTGTGTGTGCCTGCTTCATGCAGTATTATAACGTTGTGACCATCAGCTATTTTATAAACTTTTAATTCTAAAATGACTTGTATAGAAAAAAGCAGCACAGGGAGCTCCCTGCACCTCTGTCCTCCACTACTTCCTCCTGCCGTCCCTCCTGACTGCCCCTTCCCTGTACACGTGTGCACAGTTACTGCTGCCACTGTGAACGAGTCAGCACAAGGGGCTAGCACAGCCCTGCCTGCCATCCTGAGACCTTGCAGGGAGAGGGAGTCACCACCACCCCTTAGGTGGTGAGGCAATACCAGCAGTGGGGCATAGAAGGACTCCCCTCTTTCGGTCTTTGGGAATGTAGGGCTCACCTGTGGGCTGTTCTCATGGCATTTCCTGTGCTGAGTCCCCCCTGGAAGAATAGCCAGTGTCCACAACAGACACAGAGCAGTCTGCCCTCTCAGGGGCTCATTAGTCACTGGGTTTGCTGATCCTGGGTGCCAGCTTTGCCTGACTCATTGACCCGGGCCTGAGTGGGAGCCACTCTCCCAGAGTTTGTGTGTGTTGTACCTGTCTGTGCTGGCAACCATTCCTTGGGAAGGGCATTCAAAGCTGTGAATAAACCTAAAAACAAAAGGCTTTCCACAAATGCCCATGGGCAGTGCACACCCAGGTATGGGATTCAGATATGATGTTTACGCTGCATCCCACACAGGATGGCGACCATCATCTGAACTAGGCAGCACAGGTCTTTCCTGTTCAAAAGCAGGGAACCTGGGGTTTCAGAATTCCCTGGTCTCAGGCTCTGGGTTACCCCACTCAGAGATCTGCATCTTGTTTCCTATGAAGACACATGGCGGCATTTGCTTGTCTTACGTCTCAGTCTCATTTTAAGGACTACTTGGTCAGGCTGAACTTTGGGGGTGATTGCTTTGTAAACACTTGACCCCACTGACCTTCCTCTTTGTGTCTCCTCTTGCTCCCCACCCCACCCCCCACTGCAGGATGGGAGTCACAGCTGCTGGAAACAGGATTCCTGGGAATCTTTCTGTGCCCTCTCTGGACGCTGTCCCGCCTCCCTAAGCACACCCCCACATCCCGAATTGTCCTGTGGGGCTTCCGCTGGCTGATCTTCAGGATCATGCTTGGAGCGGTAGGTGGAACTGTCGTGTAAATGTATTTGGGAATAATGTCCTCAGAACACACCTGGCAACTCTGCTGGGCTGAGCTGGCTCATCTGGAGCCTGGATGCCTCCTTGCTGACCTGCGGCTGCTCTCCTGACGTTGGCCTGGCCCTGCCCACTGTCCTCCACTTCACAGGGTGGCCTGCCGTGAACAGTTCACTCATCACTTCCACCAGACATTCACAGCCATTTTCTGTGGGAAGCAACCACAACTTTGAGTCCTTTCCTGGAGGAGACTTGGGAAAGAGCCGTGTCCTCTCCCAGAATGTCTTGGATGTCTCCAAGGTCATTTCAAAATGATGAAGGTCACGTGCCATTGAGATGTGTTGGTGAGCCTCACCTTTTTGTTGGGTCCCCAGCTTGCTTGCTTCTAGGAGTGTCTCTCACATAAGCCAGATGTGTTCAAAACTTTCTAGTCCAGCGTGACTATCATTTAACAGCCTGTGTGGTCAACAGCCCTTGCCTGCTCTGGGGCTGCTCTACCCAAGTCTGTTCCTCCCCACCCCAGCCCTGTATCCTTGCTGTGTGCTGATGCTTTTACTTCCACCAGTGTGCGCTGCTGAAACTTTCAGACACATGATTTGAAACTTTGAAGTGAGAGTGAGGCGTCTGCTTTTGACCTCTGGATTATACAGAGAACATGGCTCTGCTTCCTTCCCTGTTTTCCACTCTTTGATGAGATCTCTGTTCTTCTAGAATTACACAGTATTAGCTTTTCCATATTTCAGCCTTATTGGACAGGTTCTCTCTACATGGATCTCTCTGCTTACTTTTATGTTGTCTGAGGGGACCAACCCAAGCATGCAGAGAAGTTGAGGTATATCACAAAGAATGGGTCCCTGAATCATGTGAGCAGGGTGCTCTCATATGAGCGCAGGATTCTTCAAACCAAGACCTCCTTCAGTCTAGAACATTCTGCATCTTTCTCTGACTGCCCAGATCTCGATTTTCAGGCTTTTCTGGTGACCTCATGACTGTTCTGGGTATTGCTTAGCAGCGGGCGGCTCTTCCTGTGCTACGAATCTTGACTAGAACTGGTGCTCAAGTAGCACTGTGTATCCTCTGTTCTGGTTTGATTCTTGTTGCTGAGATAAAACACTCTTGACCAAAAGCAGTTTAGGGGAAGAAGGAGTTCATTGGTATACACTTCATAGTCTACCACTGAGCAAAGTCAGGGCAGGAACTCAAACAAGAACTGAAACCATAGAAGAATGTTCTTTTCTGTCTTGCTCTGAAGCTCATGCTCAGCCAGCTTTCTTATACAGCCCAGGAACACCTGCCTAGGAGTGGAGCTGCCCACTGTGGGTTGACTCTCCTGTGTCGTTTAACAATCCCCCACAAACATGTCTGTAGGCAGATCTGATCTGGGAAATCCCTCCACTGAGACTCTCTTCTTCAGTGACTCTAGGCTGCATCACGTTGGTAGTTAAAGCTGGTTAGGACACTGCCTGCACTGTGGACGAAGGCAGCCTGTTCTCAGATGAGCTCAGCTCGCAGAGCGTGAGCACCCCCATCTTCTTCACCATCTTCTACTGAGCTCGCTGTAGAGGGAGGGTATGGGCCTCAGTGGAGGAAACACCATAGGAGGGTCCCTTTTGCCTCCGTGGGCACATGTGTACATGTGGCCATGACAGGCTAAGCCCCTTTCTCCACGCTGTCTGCAGCATTGGCCTTGGCCCGGGTGTTTTTGCCCCCAAGGATGTTCTCTCCTATGAAGTTCAGGTAGTGCACACGTGGCCGTGGTGATCAGGGCACCTGACAAGTCGTTCCTGGGCTAAAATGATCCAGTGGCTTTGTGTTTTTATATATGAACATTGGAAGTCAGCTGGTTAGGGCTGAGATGGCTCAGCAGTTAAGAGTACTGACTGCTCTTCCACAGGACCTGGGTTCAGTTCCCAGCAACCACATGGCAGCTCACAACTGTCTGTAAGTCTTAAGATCTGATACCCTCACACAGACACACATGCAAGCAAAACACCAGTGCACATAAAACAAATAAGTAAATTAGTTTTTGAAAAAAAGAAAGTCATCTGGTTTCCAGGTGCTCTTCACATGCTTGTTATCTGAAGCAGGTCACCTGGTACATAATCCTCTGTGACTGTAACTGTGCTCTTCCTCTGCTCTTGTGGCTGGGTTCCTGGAGAGACCTCAGCTGTGACCCCCCACATCTACCCATGTCCCCCAACTGTCTCCAGTGTCTGTGAGCTCCCCCATGTTGGGCATATGAAGGGCCACAACAGCCCAACAGGAGGATGGGCAGGTGTGAGAGACCCTAAGAGAGCTATGTGGAGTCAGTATTTGCCAGCGGTAACTAACACAGGTGAAATCCAGTGCTTGCCTGGCCACAGTGATGGCCCTGAGTCTGCACTGCGAGCATACTGCTGTATGCTGCTGTCTCCAAGGCCAGCGTGCATTTGGAGAGGGGCACTGAATGCTTTGCTGTCCTCCATGTCAAAGGGCACTTATTCCTGGCAGGCTGAGGGGGCCACAAGCTTAGTCGCCTCTCCTGGCTGGCGTTAGTGAGCCTGACTCTTTTCAAAAGTTTCAAAAGGCTCTATGTGGAAGGCAGCTCTGTGGCAGTATGAAGTCCAGATCTGTAAAGAAACTGAGCTGTGTGGAGAAGA
Organism: Peromyscus attwateri; assembly: GCA_902168425.1. Taxonomy (NCBI): domain Eukaryota; kingdom Metazoa; phylum Chordata; class Mammalia; order Rodentia; family Cricetidae; genus Peromyscus; species Peromyscus attwateri. Next base: position 27,266 of record CABHPP010090679.1, read on the forward strand.
AAGCCCAGCTCTGTGGAAAAGATGAACTAGATGGAGAAGCTAAGCTCTAGAGAAAAAGCTGAGCTGTGTAGAGAAGCTGGCCTGTGTGGAGAAGCACAGCCCTTAGAGAAGCTGAGTTGTATGGATAAGCTCTAAAGCTGTTCCATGCACCACTTTGGTGCCAAGAGTTGAATGCACCCCCATGATGCCTGACAGAGTGCGCGAGTCATTAGCACATTCTGAAGCCCTTTTATGGCATTTTGATTGACTGCTAGCACCAGCTGGATAAAAATTGCCAGGTGCACTAAAAGGTGTAATTACTTGATACAGTCTTAGGTTGGATATTATTAATCTTGCTTCAGTGGGAAGCTTCGGTGGGTGCTGTGGTAATAGAGTGATGGTAGCCTCGAGTCCATTGTGGGCTGGCTCCGACCTGAGATGGCAGGATCACAGAGAGCCCCTGCTCAAAAGTCAGCCCTCAAGACTTCATCATCTGATGGCATTTTGTGTGCCCCAAAATTGGTTGATCCCTTGGAGCTGAGTCTCAGAGTCCTGTAGTCATGAGGTGGTGCCTCAGAGGAGAGGAAAAGCCGCAGCATCTGTGGCCTGTGGGAGACTGAGCCAGGACTGGGACAGCCACATCCTCAGGGGTCCTCCCTGTAAGATGCAGCTGCTGTCAGCTCACACAGGTGGTGTGGATTCATAGTCTGCAGAGATCCTCAGCAGCTTCATGGCCTTGGCTTCTGTGGGCAGCGTACCTGCCTATGGCCTGGGGAGGGACAAGCAGAGCTGAGACCATGCCAAGCAGAAGGAAAGGAAGTTGATGGAGGGTTTGGAGGGATCTGTTCTGGATGGAGATCTGAGAGGCCTGGCCTCACTCTGCTGAGCCCTGATCTAATGATGAGGGACATCAGCAAGCCCCCTGGGGGCAGGCTTCAAAATTACCTGCCAGTTTCCTCTCAAATGTCAAATGTCATGAGAGACAGAAGAGAACGACCAACTCGGGTCATCAGGCTTGGTGACAAGTCCCTTTACCCACTGAGCCATCTCACACTGTGTTCTGTGCTGCAGAAACGGTCAGAAAATGAGATCTTCAAAAGTAGCATTGCTAATAAAGTCCAAGCTAGGCTGGTAATATGGGTATGTAATCCCAGCTTCTTGGGAGGCTGAGGCAGGAGGATCATAAGCACGGGCACCCTGGGCTACAGAGGAAGTGTAAGGCCAGCTTGGGCCTCAGTGTAAAGCCAAAAGTTAGTGGCAGAGCTCTTGCCCACTGTGTGCACAATACCAGCTCAGTGCCTAGTACCACTGTTTCAGTCACTGTTCTGCTGCTATGAAGAGACACCATGACCAAGTCAAAAAAGAAAGCATTTAATTGGGGGCTGGCTCACAATTTCAGACGTTAGTCCATTATCATCATGGTGGAAAGAGTGAAGGCGTACAGGCAGATATGGTGTTGGAGAAGTAGCTGAGAGTTGTGTATCAAGATCCACAGGCAGAGAGAAAGACACTGGGCTTGGCATGGGCTTTTGAAACCTCAAAGGCCACCGTGAACAAGGCCACATCTCCTAATCCTTCTAATCCTTTCAAACAGTGCCACTCCCTGGTGACTAAGCAGTCAAATATGAGTCCATAGGGGCCTTCTTATTCAAACCACCATAACCACACACACACACACACACACACACACACACACACACACACACACACAAAATAATAATAATAATAATAATAATAATAATAATAATAATAATAATAAAGTAAAAATACAATTGTGGTGATATTGTGTCCCCCAATATATTGTGCACCTTAATAAACTTATCTGGGGTCAGAGAACAGAACAGCCACTAGATATAGAGGCCAGAAAATGGTGGCACACATACCTTTAATCCTAGCCTTCTGGAGGCAGAGATCCATCCAGATCTCTGTGAGTTCAAAGTCACACTGGAAACAGCCAGGCATGGTGCCACAGGCCTTTAATCCCAGGAAGTGATGGCAGGAAGCAGAAAGGTATATAAGGTGTGAGGACCAGGAACTAGAGCCTATTAAGCTTTTAGGCTTTTGAGCAGCAGTTCAACTGAGATCCATTTGGATGAGGACACAGAGACTTCCAGTCTGAGGAAACAGGATCAGCTGAGGAATTGGCGAGGTGAGGAAGCTGTGGCTTGTTCTGCTTCTCTGATCTTCCAGCATTCACCTCAATACCTGGCTTCAGGTTTGATTTTATTAATAAGACCTTTAAGATTCGTGCTACATGCAATAACATCTAAAACCAAGAAGCAAGAAAATTTTGCAAAAGAACAGCCACAGTTAAATTCTGTCTGCTACAGAACATTGCTGGGAAGAGGTAAAGGAGCCATTAGTCAATAGAAGTTATACCATGTCCGTGGACCTGAGTTCCAAATGGTTTCTAATTGTCTTGCAGACTTCCCAAAATCTAGACATAAACCCAGAAAGATTTTAATCAGAAATTGATAAATTGAGTCTTAAATTAGTATGGAGATGCCAAAGTTCTGTGTTTTGTGTTGTTTTGTTTTGTTTTTGAAACAAGGTCTCACTGTGTAGTCCTGACTGGCCTGAAACTCGCTATATAGACAGGCTGGCCTCAAACTCACAGAGATCCTCCTGCCTCTGCCTCCTGAGTGCTGGGATTAAAGGTGTAAGCCACCACACCATGTCCCAAATGCCAAGCCACTGAATGGTTTTGTATTTTGTTTTGTAGTTTGTAAAACAAACTCCAGCAGACAGACAGCTTGTTTCCATGACAACCAAACAGTAGCAATGTTACAGACCCAAGGTGTGAGGCTCTGTGAGTAGCCTCAGAATCAGCTCAGTGAGGGAGTCCTGCCAGGGGGAACACCACAGAGAGACACACAGACACAGAGATGCACACACAGATACACACAGACACAGACACACAGAGAGAGAGAGAGAGACATGTAGACACATACACACACAGAGACAGAGAGACACAGACACACAGAGATGCACACGCAGACACACAAATATACAGAGACACATATACACAGACACACAGAGACAGGCAGACACACACACACACACACACACACACACACACACACACACACACAGGGTTCTTTCACAAAAGGCCCCAGAACAGATAATCCCTGGCTGGCGTCTTTGGGTAAGACCATAGGAAGAGGCACCCGGGATCCTTCTTGGGCGATGGAGACATCTAACGTCTCGATGGGAGGAGGTGCCGTGAGAATGTGTGTCCTCCTCATCTCCTCAAGCATTAACTGTGTGGCAGCTCAAGAGTTATTTCTAGACCTAATGAGGTCAGCCTATGGCTGGGGAAGGATGGCTGAGGGGAGCAAGAATTCCCCTCAGACCTATTTGTCCATGCATTCCCTCAGGAACCCTGTCCCCCAGGGCCTGGGGAGACTCAGCCAAGTGCTGCCCCCTGTGCTGATGCTGGCCACGGCCATGGCGTCCCTCTGTCACCCGGTTCCCTATAGCACAACAGGGAAGAATCCGTTTCTTCTAGATTTTGGTGGCATTGAAGTCAAGGTGGTATTAGGGGACAGTCTGCTGGGCCAGTCTGGGTGACGTGATGCGGGGAGAACACACGTCTGCCTACCTGCCAGAGGGCCACAGCAACACCTAGCACTCTGCCTGGTCTTTTCTTCACCTCAGCCAGGAACCTGGGTCACAGCTGCTTGTCCCAAGCCAGGTGAGCCGTACTGCTGAGGGAGTGGAGGCAGTACTCACTCCTGACACCTTCCCCACACAGGACAGGGGCAGGCCTCAGGGAACAGAATAGGCTCCTTGCCAGACCTAATGGGAAGTTACAGCACTCCGTGCCCCTCTCCACCACACACCAGACAGCTTACTCTAGAGTCCTGGCTTCCCAGGCGCTCACACGCTTCTCAGCCTCGCAGGGCTGGGCTGTGGGGCGTCAGTGGTTCTCCATGGGTAAAGGTGCAGCCACTGTCCTACTTTCTCTCAACTGCGGGAGTAGTGCAGACGCTCTCACGTGGCTCTCTCATCCCAGGAAGGACCCCCACCTCCATCCCACCAGACTGATGTTTTCCTTAGTGCATCAGTCTCAGCCACATTGAGGCGGAGGCTCTCCTACTTCAGGAAACAGTAGCGACGTGGGTGTCAAGCCGGCATTAAGGCAGTAGATTACCTTCCGTGATGCTTTCTTAAAAAATTCTTCTGCACTGCTTGATCTTATTCTGTTGGACAGTCCGTGTGTCTGTAGTGAGGTTTATATGCTCCTTGTTCAGCGGTGCTTTGAGTGCCTGTCAGTGCGAATCCTCCTCGTCAAGGGCTCCTGGGCAGAGCCCCGGCCTCAGGCAGAGATGGATTTTCCATGCAAGCTCTGGAACCGGCTCTGCCCTTGATTATCCCATCCCGATGAACTGCGCTGAATGACAAGCTCGTGGTCTCCATTGCTGAGATTCTGGGAAGCAAGCCAACGTCTTTGTTGCTGGGAATTCTCAGGCCTGCACATTACCCAAGGGGAGACCACTTGCTTTTCGCATTGACCCCTAGAGTGTGGAAAAGCTGAGAAACCTGTCTCTTCATACCCCTCCCTCCTCCAGCCTCACTGCCTCCATTTGGAGAAGCATGTGTGGGTGACAGTCCCTCCTCCGTGTGCTACACAGCCCTCTCTTCCTGGAGAGCCTACCTTGCTGGGAGCTTCACCTGCAGAGGTGCTGTGGGCCCATGAGGGTAGAGACGAGACAGAGAACATGTAACTCTGGTAGACAGCAAGTGATAGGAGCTGTCAGGTCAGGGACAGAAGGCGTCCTTCCCCCTGACCTTGCTTCTGGGCTGCATCTCTGCAGTGTGTCCTGAGCTGGCATCGGTCTCCACAGTTCCTGTCTGTGCTGTTCTTTAACAGCTTGTGCTGCCAGTTTTCTTGATATTTAATTTCAAAATTAACATATATTTATTGTATAATATAATGGGTCACCTCATGACATTTCCATATATGCACATAATGTGCTAGTTCTGATACTGTTTTCTTTATGTTTGCTTCATATTTTAGAAGTTAAGAATTTACTACGCAGCCAGGCCTGCCGGTATATGCTGTTAACCCCAGCACTTGGGAGGCAGAAGCAGGTGGATCTCTGAGTTTGAAGCCAGCCTGGTCTATAGATAGTTCTGGGACAGCCAGAGCTACACAGTGAGACCCTATCTCAAAAAACAACAACAAAGAATGCAGGACTCCAGATTTTTATAGACCAAAATGTAAGTTAAGCAGGCAATTCTCTTTGCGATGAGAATGGCTGCTATAGCTGAATGGGGTGTTTTCCATCATTTATCCTGGGAGGAGGATGAGAGACCAAGGCTCAGAATCTGCAGTGATGTGAGGATTGGCATTCTGTGTCTCATGCTGAGGTGATCCCAACCCACAGGCTGTAGACAACAGTGAGGAGACCCTGCACTACCCATTCGGATTTAGCTTCCCACTTAGTAGACGCAGCCTTGGCCACTGCCCATGTCTATGTGCCTTGCCCTCCAGCTCTGGGTGCTCGTCCCAGCTACAGCACCTCCAGGTAGGGTCCTCTGATGCTCCTCTCACACACAGGAAACTGCATCAGCTGAAGTGAAGATAGAAAGCTGCAGGGCCAATAGCTTCCAGGTCAGACTTGAGCAGCAGCCAGCACGTGACCCAAGGCTTCCTGAGAAAGCATCCCCCAGGGTCAGCACGTGTGTCTGAAATGCTGCTGTGGAGTCACCTGGGATGTCACAAGAGCTTTAGGCCTGGAGATTTGACAGCTCAGATGAGACAGGCAGATTCCTTGACAAATGCAGCCACCAAAACCAAGACAAAGGAAGCAGGAAACCTGGATAGTTTTGTGTCTGTTAAAGAAATTGAATTAGAAGTAAAAGAAGAAAAACCATTCCAGAAAAAATCCTTACCCCAGCTGGCTTCACTGGTGAACTCTGTCAGACATTTCAGGAGGAAATAACAGCAGTCCAACACTAAGGCTTTAGAAAACACTCAAGGAGGAAGAGTAACCAAAGTTCCCCATACAGCAGTGACCCCAGACCTAATGAAGACATGCAGAAATAAAGATCAGAGCCCGGCACCCTCACAAAGACACAGGGACCATTAAAAGACTGGTCTTGAGTAAAAAGGCACAGGTTCATCTTGGGTGTGCAAGGTTGGTTAACCTTTAAAAATCAGATCATGTCATTTGGTAACAAAATAGAGGTAAAAAGCCATTTTATAATCACAATAATTTAAAAAAATTAACATGCAATTGCAGCTTGCCTGTAACCTAAGCACCTGGGAGGCTGAAGCCTAGGCTATGTACAAATATCCAGTCTTCTAAAAAAAAAAAAAAAAAAAAAATCAGGATGTGGTGGCAGGGGAGTCTCTGAGTTGAGGCCAGCCTGATCTACAGAGTGAGTACCAGGACAGCTTGGGCTACACAGAGAAACCCTGTCTCAAAAACAAATGAAAAAGCATAAAAGCATGTATGAGGTCAGAGATGGCAGGGTGCCTGTTCTCATGACCACTCCTCCAGAAGTGCATTGGTTATCACATTTAGAAAAGAAGAAATTAAGTTATAACCCACAGATATGATTGTGCATTTAGAAAACACAGTGAAAGCTGAGCATGTGTGTGCCTGTAATCCCAGCTCTCAGGAGGTGGAGGTTGTAAATCAAGAATTCAAGATCATCTTCAACTACGTGTGGAGTTCAAGGCCGACGTAGGCTACGTGAGACCCTGTCTTGTTACTCCCCTGCCCCTTCCACCTGGGAGGAAGGAAGGAAGGAGGGAAGCAAAGGAAGAAAAGAAATCTAAAAAGCAACTGTTGAAACGAATGTGAGCTTTTAGGATGCAAGGTTAAAGATTTGTTTTTATTTTATATGTATGAATGTGTTACCTGCGTATGTGTGTGCCCCACGTACATGCAATGCTGGAGGAGGCCAGAAGAGGGCATCAGATCCCAGAACTAGAGTTACAGATGGTGGTTCCCCCATCATGCCACTGCTGGGAATTGAATCCCTGTCCCCTGGAAAAGCAGCCAGTGCTCTTAACCACTGAGCCATCTCTCCAGCCCAATATTTCATAAACTGTTAACAAGCCATTACAAAATGAAAATTTGAGAGTGTTATCTATTGCATCAAAGCCCCTCAAAAGCCTCATAATAAATCTGTTTCAGGATGTCTAAGATGTGTGCTTTAAAAGCTGTGCAGTGGGGCAAAGGGAATTTCAAAGATTATAAATGGAGAGACAGACCATGTTCATAGATCAGAAAGATTCGACTTTGCATCTGGCTTGGCCAGTTTTATCTACAGATTCAAGGCAATTAGTATCAAACTCCCTGACTGATTCTAAATTGCGTATGAAAATACAGAGGATCTTAAAAAAAAGAACAGTTAGAGGACTATGCTGATTTTAGAGCTTGCCTTAAAGCTGAAGTCTGCTAGTGATCTACACCGGAAAAAATATATCAGTGGGAGAGCAGAGTCCAGGAACAGACGTCATCCTCTCTCTTCGTGGGCACCCATCCAGAGCACTGACGAGATGAGGGGAAAGCAAAGCCATCACTTACAGACAGCGCTGGAGTCATCGCATATACCCACTAAAGGAAAATGTCGAGAAGTCGTACTTCATTGTCCTAAATGACCCCTGGAAAAGTGAGCTAGGAAACCACAGTCTGGGAGAACATTTGGGGCACACAGTTTTGACATACAACATATAGAGCACACATTACAACCATAGAAATGTGAGCAAAAGACGTGCTTGCTTTGCGAAGGAAGATACAAGACTCACCGATGAGTGTGTGGCAAACTAAGAGACCGCACCGTCCAGAAAGGATGAGAACAACATGGCAATGTCAGCTGCTGGGATTCCTGTTTCAGGGGATATGTGTAGCTGCCCTTGGATAGACATTCTACCCCTAGGAATGTGTCCCCTGGGCCCAGGGCTGCAGGTATCCTGTAGTTTTGCCCAGAATGGGCAAATGCTAGAGACCTCCATGTGTCAATCTTTTAGTAAAAGCACACAAAGGAAGGTAGCTGCATGGTTACTATTCAGATCTACAGTGTGCAGCCAGGCAGATGGGAGCTCCTGGAGTAAGTGTCCTTCAGGGGACTTCCCTGGCTAGGCAGGACCATTGAGCTAGACTGTGTTTGCCTTGTGGTAGGTAAGGCATGAAACTGACCAGAAAGGAATCAGAAATCTTTGTAGGGATGGAAATGCCCGTGTCCTGTCAGACTGCCAGATTCCTGATAGTGACCTGTGTCAGAAGTCAGACACACGTCATGTGTGCATCTGCTTCCTGTAAACCATAGCACAGCCTTCTGTCTTCAGAGCAGGTAACAAGCCTGCTCATACACAACATGCTGTGAGATGCAGCCATGGCAGCACAGGCCTTGTGGTGAGGAGGGAGTCTGTGTCTAGTTAGGGTTTTTGTTGCTGTGGAGAGACTCTGTGACCATGGCAACTCTTATAAGGAAAACATTTAATTTAGGGGGGCTCACTTACAGTTTCAGAGATTCAGTCCATTATCATCATGGTGGAGAGCATGGTGGAGTGCAGGCAGACATGGTGCTGGAGGAATAGTTGAGAGTCCTACATCTTGCAGGCAGCAGGAAGTAGACTGACACATTGGGCAGTGTCCTGAGCATAGGAAACCTCAAAGCCCACCCCCACAGTGACACACTTCCTCCAGTAAGATCTTACCCATTCCAACAAAGCCACACCTCCTAATAGTGCCACTCCCTATGAGATTATGGGGGCCGATTACATTCAAACTACCATAGTCTCTCCAGAGAGCAGGAAAGGGGGCCGTAGTGGCCATCAGGTGGAGGACTCCAGCAGGACACAAAGGGCAGCTGTTCCTAGAGAGTGGCCATGGTTCTTGCCCACTAGCAGCATCTAAGGAGCCACATGGGACGTGGGGCCGTAAGGAGAGCTTCTCAGAGCCAAGACAATTCAGCAAAGAGCAGAGGTGGCCAGAGAAGACCTGCCAGTGAGTGGGAGGGGATGCAGGCAATGACTGAGAACCGAGTGGGAAATATATTCTGGAAGGAAAGAGCCAGCCGATAGGGTTGGCCATAGAGCAGCTCCTGTTGGAGAAGTAAGAGATGGCCTCAGAGCTGCCTGCAATGTGTCCAGGATGTTCTACAACATTGTCCAGCCTGATCCAAGAGCGAGCTTACCAGCTGCCACAAAAAGCCAACAGATCCCAAGAGCGGACAGCAGTCATAGAGACATCCAGAAGCACCTGGTCAGCCCTGGGTGATGCCATCCCCTCCTAGACCGTGTGTTGTGGAGCCTGTGGCTGGGGGGAAGTGGAGCGTCTGCAGATCATGCTTATGGGCTGTGGTGGGGCTAGACGTGCAGCATACAGAGAAACTCTTGAGGTATTTTCTTTTGGGTTGTTTTTCATGTAGAAGGAAGTATGTTTTTGCTCATGTCTGCTTCCAAAGCAGGGCCACTTGGCCCACAGCCCCAGGTGGTTAGGAGGTGAGGATTCCCAAGACCGCTGCAAAGCCTAGTCCCTATTAGGCAGAAGGCTGGCTGTGCTCATGTCGACAGGCCCAGTGACTGTTCTGAACGGGATGAACCAGGATAATTTTAAAAGCAGTTTCCATGTTAGCGTGCACCCGCCCCCAGGATGCTTCAGGAGCTGATGATGCTCAGGCCACGGAAGTGTGGGCTTGTGGGCGGCTCTGAACAGTTAGCGAGGAGGGTGGAGACGTCGGTAGCAATGAAGAGCCGGTGCTAGGGAACCAAGACAAAAACAGGCTTTGAAGTTGCCGGGCTCTTTTCTCAGAGTTGGAGTGCCGTTGGTAAAATCGTATTAAATATAATGAAATAAATGCTGGAATGCAGAGTGTGCCTGTGAAGACAGAATGAAACGGATGTCCCTGCCATTTCCCTCGTCCTGGGCATCCTAACTCCGAAATGAGAGCAATCATTCTAATTGGCTTTATTGCATTAGCGTGGGCAGAGCTGGAGAAAGGGGGCTTTCTTCCTGCCTGCCCATCAGCCCCCAGGACACTCAGAAGGGCTGACCTCTGACTCTGCTCAGAGACATCGCGGGAATCTTTGGACCCCATGTCTCCTGTGTCATGACCTTTGATCCCCAATTGCAGGCCTTTCATATAGCTGTCCCAGGCTGGCCCCTGACGGCCTCTTTGGGTCCCCATTCAACTGCTATTTGTCTCACACAGCCCATGACCCTCAGAGGCTTAAAAAAGCATAATACCCCAGCACAGGCAGGGGCTTTTCAGAACCCTCTCATCCGTTCCTAGCAGCCCCTCAAAGGTTATCATGCATAGGTAGGTGTTGAGACCCTTTTCAAAGGGCATGGTGCAAAAACCTTACAGCTCTGCTCCTTTCTAGTCTCAAGTGCTTTTTTTTTTTTTTTTTTTTTTGCATCAGGCTGTGTCCTCCACGCTCACGTGTACAGACCATGTGGATGCAGGTGGCACAATGCTACTGAATCACATGATGCTTGACAACAAGGAGATTGTGATTGGACCTGTCCTGAGAGTCATCGGGAAATCTAGTCCGTCTGTGGGGCTTCATAGCTAAGAGAGGCCCAGAACTTCCAGAAGGGAAAATGATTTCACAGAGAGGCAGATTGTTCTAAGTATTTACGAAGGAGCTGCACTTTGGAAGGTAGTAACAAGCTGTAGTAGAAATAGTTACTGTTTTCACACACATCTCCCAGTTAACCTCTTAGAGCAGGACTCCGTTTGAAGTGTGTGGTAGTGGTGTTTTGGTGAAACCATACTGTAAGTCCTTAGGTGTCCAGGGCTTGGTGTACTCTAGCCCTGGCCTGAGCTAGCTGTTTCAGGATCGCTCTAGTCGTATGGACAAAAGCTGCTTCTGTCATTTTGAACTGTGTCTTTCTGAAGGTTCTCAAAATGTAAAACCGCAGGCTCTGCCTAGCTCGGGGCTGCCTGAGCTTTGCTAAACTGAAGCTTACAGCACACCTGTCTCTTACAGCACGCGCGCGCGCGCACACACACACACACACACACACACACACACGCACGCCTCTCTCTAGGGATTGTGTGCTGGGCCCATCTGTCATTCTCTCTCTCTCTCTCTCTCTCTCTCTCTCTCTCTCTCTCTCTCTCACACACACACACACACACACACACACACACACGCATCCTAGTAGCATGTGGCTGTTTGCTTGGAAGCTGCATTTTCTCAATTCTTACATGAACAGATGGGCCTGCCCTGACACTTGTGGGAGTTCCTTTCCAGCGTGGAAGTGCCAGGTGATCATCATGCCCCAGGTCCCCCTGATCCCAAATCATCCCAGTGCCCAGTGCACACTGAGCAGGTGATTGTGTTTGCAAGTGAAAAGCTTTATCCCCACGGTGCAGAGCCCAGGGCACCTTCATTAGAGTGCCCCGTTGACCGAACTCTCAGTGCCACAAAGGGTTTCACACACTGGGCTTGCCCCTCAGGGTCTGCCGTCCCTTCCTAGCAGTGCTTTGTGTGGGGGGCAGAGCTGAGCCAGAAGAGGCCTGCAGCTCTGCAACTTGGAGCTCATTCAGTAACCCACTGTGTCCATGAGTGCTGCTGTACAAGGAAGGGGACTGTGGGCTGTGCCCTCCACGTCTGGAGACAAGTGGGTCCGGAGAGGCTGTAGAGGCTGCACTTACATTGCATGGGCTGGGGGTGAGGGGGAGTGCGGCTTGAGATTGGATGGGTGCAGTCACTCCAATGCTGACATGCAATGTGTGCTCCCAACACAGCTTGCAGAGCTCATGGGCATTCCCATCAGGAATTCAGCTCTGGCAAGCAAGGAGTGGCCCCACCAGATGCCCAGTGCCCCATGCCTAGTTGCCTTTGAGATGCCACCATAGCCCTAGACCCCATCAAGCCCTTGAGGGAATACAGAGGGACTTCAGGCCACAGGCCTCTTCCACCGAGCCAGAGGGATAGGCATCCAAAGCAGATTCATGCTGTGGCTCTTCCGGCCTGGTGGTTTCCATTGCCAAGCAGGAGTTTTTATGAAGCAGAATTGCGATCTGGATCCTCTGGACAGGAACACACTCATCCCCACTCCCTGTGAGGCCAAGGTATCTTCCATCCGCCTGGAACATTCCAGCATCTTGGTGTTCTCCTTCCCAGGCTGAAAGCAAGGGGGTCATAGGAGACTGAAGGTCACTCGGCTCCCTCTAGGTCTGGCATGCTAAGGCCCGTCTGTGCCATTTTTTTCCTAAATTAATTTTGGGCTGAAAAAGGCTCAAAGAAGGCTTTGTTCCTCTGACACTCTGAAAGAAAGACCCGTGGGAAGTCTGACATCTGCAGCAGGAGCGAGGGTATGGGAGGAGCTCGAACGCCCTCCGCTCCTGAAGAACGCCTCAGGTTTCTAAGTGTCTCATCTCAGCTTCGAGTTTGAGTGACATTCTAATTATTTTGTTTTTTTCTTCTTTTCCTGGTGTGAGTCTCCAAAGAGTCCCTCTCTCTCAGGTTCTGAGGGATGCAGAGCATTGTGCGGCTCATGGACGTCGAGGTTAGCCCTGATGGGGGCGCTCGCTTCCCTACACAGTAGGTGTGAGCTTTAGCAGCTGGCGGTGGTTCCACCTGATGGACACACAGAACTGAGCCTTGCAGAGCTGGGAGTGGTCAGGCACCAGACAGACAGACCTGCCCGGCAGCACTGTGTTCCTATGACCGTGGCTGTACAGGACAGGGACTTGCGCTGGACGCCACCCCCAGAGCTTACAGTCTGAGTGTTTTTGTTTCCCAAGAGGTAACTTGGTTGTCAGAGTAACTCATGCAGTCTTTAAATAGAGTGCTCCCAGGAGGCAGTGCACAGTTCAGCTCCCTGCAGTGCGCACAGCTCCCCTGTGGTGTCGGGACTGCGGGGAGCCCTCTGGGGCCTGTGACACCCTGGAGACATTGCTTCCGAACAGAGTGCTCCCTCTAAAACCAGACTTCGCGAGTAGGCACCCATTAGGTAGTGTCACATGTGAGTACTCACATGTTCCCATAGGTGCTGAGCTAAGCTCACCCTGTCTCCTGGGTGTCAGTGGCTACATTTGAACACTGTTCTTAAGGGGGCCCAGGCCAGCATCTCTATGTGGCCACAGCCCCTTTTGGCCTTCATATCAGATCTACTGATTAGCCTGTCTCCTGGGCTCCCCCTGTGAGTGTGTCTAGGATTAGATATTATCTCTCTTCCCACACAACCCCACCTACCCAGGTTACCTTGCTTGGGTAGCTGCAGTAGCCATTGCTGACCCCACAGCAGCCAGAGGACTGGACAACTCGTGCCACCAGGCCCTGTTGAGGTCCTCAGCTGTCCCACTTCCTCCCCGTGTGAGAAGGTTGTTTGTGTTGATCTCAGCATGTCTGGGAAGGTGCTGTTTATTTCAGTGTGCTAGCTTTTGTTAGAAAGACTGTTAGGAGGCCCAGACTAACCCATTCAGCTAGTGGACAGCAGCCCCAGCCTTGCTGAGAAGTCTGGTAGCCCAGCCTCGTGGCCTCCCTATGGATCATGGGCTTTCTGAGCAGCCATAATAAATGCCACCTGCTGTCTCTAATGAACCTCACACTCTCCACCAATGTCCTGGTCTAGGTTCTGTGGGACTTCCTGGCTCCCCATGTTGACCTCTCATGGTTTTCCTCTCTGCTCTAGACACATGAGTCCTTAGCAAGCCTCCCACCTACCATCCCAGCATCCTCAGGCCACTCGCCCATTCCTTCTGTGGCAGCCCCGGGCCTCTCCAGGGATACCACTGTCTTAGGGTTTCAGTTTCTGGGATAAAACACCATGACCAAAAGCAACCTGGGGAGGAAGGGGATTATTTCGTCTTACACTTGGAGATAACAGTCTATCATCACTAAGATAAGTCAGAGTAGGAACTCAAGCCGGGCAGGAACCTGATGGTAGGAATAAATGCAGAGGCTACAGAGGAGTGCTGCTCACTGGCTTGCTCTTCATGGCTTGCTCAGCCTGCTTTCTTAGAGCACCCAGTACCAACAGCCCAGGGATGGCACTGACCACAGTGATCTGGGCCTTCCCACATCAATCATCAGCCAAGAAAGTGTACCATGGGCTGACCCATGGGCCAGTCTGGTGAAGGAATTTTCTCAATTGAGGTTGCCTTTTTCAAAATGATACTAGCTTGTGTCAAGATGGCATAAAACTAGCCAGCACACCCTCTCCTGAGGCTGTCTCTGGCACCCCATCATCCACTTGCAAGCACAGATCCTGATCCCTGGTGGGATGATGTGAACAGGGCCTCATATCTCCTGATCTCTCTGTGAAGGGCACCATTGTAAGTGCTATAAGTGCCCTGATAAAAGAGTCCCCAGAGAAGTCCTTCACCATCTCTCCACCCTGTGAGCTGTCATGGGAGGCTAGCTGTCTATGATTCCGAAGTGGACCCTTGACAGGCCTCTTCACTTGGGATTTTCAATCCCCAGATTGAGAAATAAATTTATGTTTTTTATACGTCACTTATCTGCCACTTTGCCATAGCATCTTAGGACCCCTTTTGGCCTTTCTTCTCTGCATCTCTGATGGACCTGCCTCTTCTCCCTCCTGCACTAGGATGTGGCTTCTTCTATGCCCGCCCAGACCTCATTGGTACTCAGTTCAGGTCTGCAAGCTTATGGTAGATTGATGGTGGGTGGAGCAGTGAGTAGATGAATTTTGGACTGGTGGCTGATAGGTGGGTGATTGGGTGAGTGGCGTGTGGACAGATGATGGGTGGGTAGTGGATGAGTGGGTAAGTGGGTGGATAGGTGGATAATGAGCAGGTGGGTAATGGGTGATTAGATGATAGATAAGTGAATGGCTGAGGGATGAGTAAGGGATGGTGTGTGGGTAGATGAATGATGGGTTAAATAGATAGATGGATGATGGTGGATGGATGGTGTGTAAATGTGTGATGGGTAGATGGATGGATAGTGGTGGATGGACCAAAGGAACTTCCCAGGGACAGTTGGAGTACAGGAACTATCATCTCAGAAGACTGTTATTTTCTCTGAAGCTGTCTCCTCACCTTTCCTCTCAGCTAGTGTGGAAATGACAGACACTGGAGTTGAGTCTCTGTGTCTCAGGCTCAGGTTTTAGTTCTTTCAGGGATAGTTGCTCCTGGTTTACAAGCGAGTCACCTGACCCTGGCTTTCCTGAGAGATGGTGGACAGGCCCAGGTAATATGTGTAGGCAGGATGTGGAGGTGGCTAAGGCAGAGCCGTGGGGACCAACTGCTGGCTGCTAACTCCCACTCCCAGCTGCTCTGCCTAAGGTCTCATCTGAGTCACAGAAGCTCCTCTGGAAACTTCCCCCTCCAGTGCTCAGTATCCTCAGAACTGGGCACGTTCCACTCATGGGGAGACCCTGCCAGCCTGAGCCTGGGCTTCCCATCAACACTGCTCATCAGCAGGAGCAGCCACGTGATGTGGAAGCACATTTCCGTCCCCCACTGAAACTTTTGAACCTTCTGGGGTGCTGACTAGCCTTCCCTCAATGGTATCCTGGGTATCTGCAGTGTGAGATCTCTACCTTTGGATGCAGCTCCTTCATTAAAGACAACTGGGGATGGCACTCGCCTTTAATCCCAGCACTCAGGAGGCAGAGCCAGGCAGATCTCTGTGAGTTCGAGGCCAGCCTGGTCTACAGAGTGAGTTCCAGGACAGGCACCAAAGCTACACAGAGAAACCTTGTCTCGAAAAACATACAAACAAACAAAGACATAACTGCATTATTGTGATAGCGTTGTATTGTTTGTGTGTGGTATGTGTATAGGTATATGTTGGGGTGCATTGTGGGGGAACGGGGTACTCAAACATGCTAACTGATATAGGTATCTTCTATCACACTACACCTTTTTTTCTGAGGCACCGTCTCTTACTGAACCTGTAGCTCACCAATTAGCTTGGCTAGCCAGTGAGCCTCCAGGATCCTCTTGTCTCTGCCTCTCAGAGTTGGCATTACAGATAGGTACCACTGCATCCAGAGTTTTTAGTGGATGTTGAGGATCCACTTTCAGATCCTAATGCTTGTACTATAAGCACTTTACTCACCAAGCCATCTCCTCAGCCCGTTCGCTTTTTTCTGTGTGTGTGTGTGTGTGTGTGTGTGTGTGTGTGTGTGTGTGTGTAGGTGCATATGTGTGTGAGGTTGCACACACATGCCTACATGTGGAGGCTGTAGGGCAACCTTGAGTGTCACCCTCAGGATGCCGTCTACCTCCTTTGAGACAGGATCCCTCGTTGGCTTGGAGCTCACCGAGTAGGCTAGACTGGCTGGCCAGCATCTGTCTGTCTCCACCTCCCCAGCACTGGGATTGCAAATGTGCACCACCATTGGCCAGCTTTTTATGTGGATCGTAAGCATTGAACTCGGGCCCTTGGGCTTGTCTGGCAAGCACTTTACTAAGTGAGCTATCCCCCTAACTCCCTAAAGAACGGTTTTAAAGAAAGTACAGAATGGTCCATGGGTGCAGTTTAGTGATTACTTAAAATGGGCGAGGTCCTGGGTTCCATCCCCAACATACCATCCCAAAATAACACGGGCCCTGACTGTGTAGAGGATGACAGTCCTGCTGTGGGCATGTTGGCTTTTAGTCCTCAGGAGGAGCCTACGTGTGCTTATCATAAAGCTGTTTGGATTTTACCTCTTGGAGTACTTCCCACAAAAAGAGGCCCCTCCCTTATTCTTTGAAGCACAGCAACCTAGCCTTTGAGGATGGGTCACTTCTCATCCCCAGAAGTAAATCCTGTTTGGGGCCCTTGTATCTCAACCACTAGCCTATGACTGATGCTGTCCTCTGTCTTGCCTCTGCAGGGCCTAATCAAGATCCGCGGGGACAAGTGCTGGCTGGACCTGACCTGCATGGACTTCCACTATGAGGTGAGCGTGGACCAGGCTGTGGCTGAAGCTGTGCGCTGCTCTCAAAAGTTCCTCCATCCCTCCTTTCTCTGGGCCGGGGGCGGGTCACCAGGTGGTTTATAGTCTCCTCCTGCTGGGCTGGTTCCTCTGGTTATCTGGTCCCCTTTTTCTGCCCAGGCCTCCCTCTAAGCCAGGCTAGGCCCCATCCCGGGAGCTGCAGCTCTGGCTGTCTCTCCTGCAGGTTCAGAGTGAGACTACTCTGTGTAGCCTCTGCTGTGCTTGGGCTCTTAAAGACAATTGTCCCAGGCACCGGGGCAATACGGACCCTTGGCCCAGGTCTCTGTCCCTCAAAACAGCCTGCCCTTACAGATGCTCATGCACTTGTGTTGGAGATGAGGTCAGGAACAGCTTTATCCCGAAAATTAATCCAAGGGCATGTGACACCGTGGTGATGTCCATCTGCCCGTCACACTAAGCCGGGAGAACTGGGAATCCTGCGTGTGTCTCACACTCCTTTCTTCTCTCTGCCCCAGCCCACACTGCCTACTGCTGGAGACTAGCAGTTAGTTACTGCCTTCTCTCCATTGAGAGCTGTGGGTGCCAGTCTCTACCTTTGTCATATTTTAGTACTGAGTCTAGACACTTACGTCCTCTAACCACTGAAGACACTAAGCCATGCAGCTGCTCCTCTGGTGTGCTCATTGCTGTCAATCAGCTGGAGGGATGCCCTGGCGGCTTGTGGTTAACCAGGATGTCTAGACTTTACTTTTTAAGGTCTTGAGAGTCCCCATGCTAGCATTCCCATCTATCCCTGAAATCCTGTCTCTACTTGACTAAGGACCCCACAATCTTCTCTTTCCTGTGGTGGGGTTTCCACCCTCTGTAAGTGCCAGAGAGGAAAGCATGTTCAACCTCGCAGTGACAGGAGAGCAGCCATTAGAATGAGTGACTGGTTGTATGCAATGAGCTATTTGCACATACAGGCCGTGGCACAGAGGGTAGGGCTGTCAGTGAAGCCTGGGCTTCCCTTGTCCGTCAGGTAGCAGCATCTTACTAAGATGGTCCCACACCCGCACAGTGTGGTGGGTGTCAGTGCTGTGGACACAGGTCACCTGCAGGTTAGCACTGGCAGGTCCAGGAACTACCTGGATGCAGAGGTCATAGGGAGCTGATGCATCAGTGTCTCCTTGACACAAAGCCCCGTGAGGCCTGTTCTGCAGAACAACCACATGCTGGAGCCTGTCCATCCTGTATCATGCATCTCATTATAAACCCGGGCCCACTCAAGAGCTGAAGCATCTCAGTTCCCTGTCCCCCTTCCCCAGGGCCTGGCCAAGCACATATGAGGCAGGGATCACATCACATCCGTAGAAGCCCCATGGCCACTGCTACACTCTGACTGGTGAAGGTCGGTTGTGAAGGTTCCTGAGCCTAATGGCTGCTTTGGAGTATGATAGGCCAGGTGGGGGAAAGTGATCCCTTCACCTTATGGGTCAGGTTGACAGACTGGTGTTCTGTCCATGCATGGCCAGTGGACAGGGCATGCCACTAGCTAGCCTAGAGATGTTAGAAATTCCCCCCAACCCAATTCTTCCTGGTTAAGGATTAGCCCAGGCATGGCACAGTATACTTGAGGAGAAGCAGAGGGTGCCTGTCAAGGCCCTGGCATCAGAGGGGGCTGCTGGCACGGAGGCCAGAGCTGGCGGTGGCTGGCCTTGGAGCAGAGCCAGACCCAACTGACCTGGGCTGTGATGAGAGGGCATAATAGGGAGCAGGCCCTCCGACAGAGCAGAGCAGTCTCTCCCCGGGGGCTACCGCACAGTGCCTTGTCTCAGAGCTGGGTTTCCTCAGGCTCCATAGTTGGCACCCGGCTGAACAGAGGCCAGCTTTATGGTGAGAACTCACACAGTCTGTGATGACTGTCCATGTGGGTATCTACACCTGTGTTTTTGGCACTACAGTTCACAGGCAACAGTGCAGACTGGGGAAGGAAGGCCTAGCTGGATTCAGGCAAAACCATCAAGGGCAGGTCCTCCATCTCATCCCCGCAGAGACATGGACAGCAGAGGGAATGCAGCTATGCATGTGAGGTAGGCCAATGCCAGTGCCAGGCCAGGCCTTGTGGAATCAGTGCTTATGGATGGGTTAAACTGTGGCCCTTGAGCTCTGGGAGACCATAATCTCGACCTGACTGCGTGCAGAGACACAGCCCCACGTCAGACAGCTTTCATCACAAGCAGCAAGTCCCAGGTGGTCTATCCCTCTGTTCAGTTTGCCTAGAAGCTGGGGTTCCCATAGCCGTGTTCAGTCAAATGGCATGTAGATCAGCTCATAGAAAGGACTCGGGGGACGTTTTGTTGAGATTCTGTTTTTTATGAAGTAAACGTTTGAGAAAGGCCAAAGGGAAGATACGTGGTCTCTCTGGTTCCCTCCTGAAACTTCAGCATCCTGGCTCGAGCATGCTGACCTGATTCACTGTGTGGGCATGGCTAAAGAACTTGCTGTTGGGACTGGTAGTCATAGCCAGCTCCGCACTGACCCTGGGGTCTGGTGAGCAGAAAACTGATGGCAGGAATCTCTGTAACCAACCTCATGCAGGAGTGGCATCATCAGCATGGATTTCTGGTGGATAACAGAAGATGGATACCACCAATGCCACCCATTCTAGAGGTTTCAGGAGCTGTGGGCCCCGAACCCGGACAAAGGCCAAGTACAAATGTTCCTTGACTATGGAAGG
The DNA here is from genome assembly GCA_902168425.1 of Peromyscus attwateri. Lineage (NCBI taxonomy): Eukaryota > Metazoa > Chordata > Mammalia > Rodentia > Cricetidae > Peromyscus > Peromyscus attwateri. The sequence goes on from CABHPP010090679.1 coordinate 46,796, forward strand.
GCCGTGTCCTATTGGAAGCATGGGATTACAACCAGCCTTCCACATAGCACAGCTGGGAGTCACAGCTGACCGTGTGCTGTATCACCTTCACAACATTAGAGAGGAGCCCGTCATTCATGACTAGCCCAGGAAACTGCCAGGGGATGGTTTCTACTGAGCACCTGTCACTCACACACCATTGTAAGGTTAGAAGGACCCTAAGCTGGTGATCTTAATGTTCTTTCCATATCATGAAAGCTCCAAGCCCAGCCCACCCGCAGCCATGGGTGGTAACCCATGAAATTCTCCACATGCCCTTCTGCTTGATATCAGACACCCCCGTGGTGTCTGGCAGGCAGGAGGACGTGCCATGTGACTTCACAGGTCCTGTGTTCTATAGCCTGGAAGAAACTGGTGGGTCCCTGGGCCCTGCTGCTTACAGTAGTGCTGTCCTCAAATATGGCTCCCACAAGGTGCCCGCCGTGACCACTGATCACTGTTGTGCAGGCCCTGGAGCTCAGCTCCATATTGGTGTGTGCACAACGCGGGTGCCATGATATAGCCACACAAACAGCCTCCCTGAGCATGTCCTCTGCTGGAGCACCATTGGAAACCCTGCCAAGAAGCTCAGGGCCCTGCCCACAGCATGACAGTCACAGTCCACTGTGTGCAGCATCCAGAGGATGCTGTGAGATGCCATGGCCTACAGCACTTGCTGGTGGAGGCATAAACACGGATCACCCAGAGCAGCTGTGTGCCACACTCAGGGAGTGCAGTCACATTTGGGCATTCGCCTCTGACCAGCGTGAATGCACCCAAAACTTTCAACAGCAGAATGCCTCCATTTCTCACATTCAGGCCTGGAGTTGGGTGTGTCCCTTGTAGAAAAAGCTTCACCCTACAGCTTCCCAGCTAAATCTAAGCAAGGAGGGAGGCCTTTTGGTTCACTCAGCTGTTGGAAGATGTTCTGGCCTGCACACGGTTACCCATAGAGGACTGTACTTGCCTCTCTCCCTCTCCCTCGCCCCCCCCATGCCCTCTCTCCCTTTTTCTCTCTTCCTCTTTCTCATTCCTCCTCTTCCCCTTTATCTGTCTCTCCCTCTCGCTCTGTCTGCCTGTCTCTGCCCACCCCTCCTCGTTTTCTCGCTCTCTCTCCCCTCCTTCCCCTCTGCCTTGCTCAGGGCAACATGAATGAGGTAATAGAAGTCTGCACTGTTGCTCTGCTGAGCTGACCTTTAATCCAGGGAAATAAATCACTTTCAGCTCCCATTATTGGTGAAGCCCCGCAGCCTCGGCATGCACAAAGGAAGCTTTTGTGCGGCGTTACTTGTTTGTAAGTTGGAGTGTCAAGCCCATGGTAGGAGCAGCTGATGTCACCTCCACCATGGTCAGCACAACGCGGGTGCCATGATTATGCCTGGGACCTGGCAGGCCAGGCAGAGTCCGTGGGTGTGTCGGTGCACGTCCCTGCGTGTCTACATATGTGTTCTGTAACATGCATGTATTGGTACACGTGTATATTAGGGCAGTGTAACTGATGCAGGTGGTGAACAGCCTGCGGCATGAGCCCGAGGACCTGGGCTCTGCGACTTTCTTCCCTGCTCCCCCATTCCTCTAACTAGGAACGGAGTCTGTGCCCACAGGCAGCTTTGTTTAGCATTGCTATAGTTTCTCTTTTCTCTCTCTTGAGAGTAGGAGGTTTCATTTCCTGTGTAGGTTTCCAATCTCTAAAGATGGGAACGATGGCCCCAGGTTGCAGCAAGGATAGCACTAATCCCTAGGGTGCCGAGTACTTATGTGGGCATGTGTCTCAGATGCTTCCCAGGCACCGGGAGCTGGGGCAGCCCAGCCTGAAGATGCCATCTGCCAGTCCCTCAGCAGGAGTTGGGAGGAGTGCACCATGGGAAGGAAGGATCCGAGGGTGCTACCTCTCACACAGAATACCTCCACGGCCCTGGCTTCCAGGAAACCTGCTGGTCAGCTGTAACTGAGGAACGGGGAGGGCTCCAGTCCGATAAGGCTGGGCCCCCCATGATAGGAACACGTGCTCGGCTGGGCTGAAGCTGTCTCTTCCCCTGTGTTGATCTGTTTCCTCTTGACCTGAACAGTGGTTTAAGGGGTGGATGTGATTCCACACTGGCCACTCCCTCCATGCAGGGCCCACTGTCATCTTGTCGTCCCTCTTGGTCTCTCAGCGCAAGGTAGGTGCTCTCAAAGACTTTGGGAAGCCATAGACTGGCCTGTCCCTGGCAAAGCCCTGTGGGCGCATGAAGGCCCAAGTCATCCCTTCCATTCTTTTAAACAAACTGCTGCTTCCAAGAGTTCAGGAAGCAACATTGTGAGATGCCTGCACCACGGAGCATTTCAAAAGCCTGAGTTATAGAAGTTACAATCCAATGGGTAAAGGTGCTTGCCACCAAGTTCAATCCTCAGAACCCACATAGAAAGAACAGACTTCCTCAGCTTGTCCTCTGATCGCCATGTGCACTATGGTGTCCGCATGTGCACACACATTAAATAAATAAACGTAAAGCATTTTGAATGGTGATGTCAGCCCTTAAGAACCACTGCCTCGCCAGGCGGCGGTGGTGCACACCTTTAATCCCAGCACTCGGAGGCAGAGCCAGCACTCTGAGTTCAAGGCCAGCCTGGTCTACAGAGTGAGATCCAGGACAGGCACCAAAACAACATGGAGGAAAAAAAAAAAAAAGAACCACTGCCTCAGCCGTGACAGGCATTGGGAGGGGAGAGGCTGTCATCTGAAGACAAGTCACACATGTTTAGGAGGATAAGTTTAATTCTGTTGCTGGAGATTTGCGGGGATTTCATGCTCTCTCTCCCTCTCATCCTTTTACCTCAAGACATGATAGCAGCCCTCCAAGAGCTCAGGCTTGGTGAAACTGTATGCCCCAAGACCCACAGGAACACCCACCGAGTTCCCCTCCAAAGAGCTCAGCCTCCTGGCCACAGGCCTAGGCCCCTGTGAGCTTGTGGATTCTGGATGTCTGTAGAGCGTCCACTGGAGAAAGGTTCCTGCTCCACTGGGAGGTCGGGCCTCTGGACCCTCAGTGCTTCTACTTAGCACATCTTCTTGGTACCTATTCAGCATCTGTTTTCTCCTGCTGGTCAGCACTACACTATTTCCCTCCAAACTGCAAGTGGCCGTCCATGACTGGGTGGATACCCGATCAAGAGAAGCCACTTACCTCATGGACCAGGCTGTGTGCCGCGAACTCACAGGGAGCCATCCCCTGTAATACGGAACACCCCTTTGCCCTGATCCATGCCCCCTTGGAACATCCTTGGTGCAAGAGCCCATGCCTGCAGCTCTTGTAGGACCAAGCCCCTGTGGTTGTTCCTGGAGCTACCACATGTGAGGGGAGCTGAGGATGCATGGCACGAGTCCCTGTCAGACCATCTCGGCATAGCCTCAGGCACCGAGCATGGCAGAGACATCTGCCACTCAGCCTCCCCAGCTGCCCCTCCCTCCCACTCCTCTTCATCCTCGCCCAAGGCCCAGGAAGGCCCTGTACTTGGGGCCGCTGACTGCAAGCCAGCACCCACTGGCCTGGCTGCCTCCCAGGCTTCTGTGACCAGCATCTCTCATCCATCCCTCAGAGCTCATCAGACACACACGTGCGGGGCCTGTGGCTGGAGTTGCTCCCACTAACTCAACACCACAGAGTCCAGCACCCACCTTTCCTCCTGCTTCCAGAACTCACCCCGTGTGGGGCTCCAGCCATCAGATCCTGCTTCTAATTGCAACTGGGAGACACACACTACCAGCTGTCTTGAGCTGTAATTGGATGAGGGTCACTGAATGCCCTGCAATTTAGGGGCCCACTGATCTGGGGATCATTTGTACCCAGGTTGAACATTCCCCGCGAAAGCTGTAAATGTTAACTTTATGGAAGTTAACTGTTGCATTCAGTGGTCTGGTTGCTGTGGCTTATGTGCTTGTCCACTGGCAGTTTCCTTGACTTAGAAGAAATTGTTTTATATGTGTCCTGGGCCTGTACGTGTCAGGGCCCCAGGCACAGCCTGGCTGGGCTCCAACCTCAGAGTAGTTTCTTCGGGCTGCAGAGTCGGGCCTGTGCCCCGTGTCACTAGGAAGGACAAGCCACCAGACCAGGGTCCAGGTGTGGCGGCCTTGCATCTCCAAATTACCTTCTATGGCGATTTCCACCCTTTTCGTAAGGGACAAGCCACCAAAGACAAGCGGGTAGAAGGTCTTAGGGCCACTGCTGTCATGGCAGAGGTGAGGACAGAAACGCCCAGACTGCCCCTCTGACTTGGTGACACTATCCCAGGTGGCTGTGAGCATTAAGTGATGTAAATCACACTGGAATGCAAAGCCAAGCTACACATGTGTGATTGCACTTCAAAATACGTGAGAACTTTCCAGATATCTTTCTCCTATTGGTTTCTCATTTAATTCCTTTACTGTCAGGGAGAATGAATGCTTTACACGCCTTGAGTCTTTTAAAACTTGTTTTTAAAAAATTCCTTTAGTGACCCAGTACTTGATTCATCTTATTGGGCATTAGAGAGTCTAGGTAAGACAGTGGTCGGCAAGATGGCGTTGGTTGGTCGGTTGGTGGTGTTTCCCAGCTCCTCTGTACACTTCTTAATTCTCTGTCTGCTGGTATCAAATGTGTGTGCACATGTACGTACACACACACACTCAGAGAGACTGAAATCTCCAGTTAAAACTGGATTCCATAAGAATGTGCAGTCCCCTCCCCTTTGCTTGGTGTGTTTGGAGCTGTGTTGCTCAGGGCATAAGTGTTGGCGCTGGTGTGCTCGTGTGTTGGTGCTGGTGTGCTCTCGGGCACCGTCAGCAGCCTCTTCTTCCCTGATCTTTCCCATGCTCCCTCTGCTTTGTCCCCCACTCTGCCCCAGCTTGCCCGTGACGGGTGCCTTCGTGGTGGCCCTTCCCCCTTACCTCTTAGCCTGCATCTGGCCTCGCATTTGGAGACCCTGCTGGTGGGCAGCATGTCGCCAGGTCTGATTTGTTTACCCAGTCTGACGATTCTGCTTTGACCCGAGTGTTTAGACCACTGTTCCAGCTCAACTCTTGGGGACAGACATGTCTATCGGTCACCTCACTGTTGGTTTTCTCTTCCTACCATCTATTCCTTACCCCCTTTTTTCATATTTGTCTGACTTCTTGCGGGTTCATTGAATATTTTTGTGGCTCTAACTCTGTGTTCATTCGGTTCCTTATTCATTGTCTGGCGTGTTAGCTCTAACTTTGTGTCACTCTTTGTTATTCTATTTCTGTGGTCATTTTAGAATTTATACTACGTAGCCGTGTGTGTGTGCGCGCACACGCTCTGTGCACAGGCATATGTACACACACACACACACACATACGCACACACACACTCACACTCACATACTTACATGTCTAAGACAAAATGGATGAGTGTCCACCTTGGTTCACCTTCAAGTGATGTAAAACTTGTGAACAAAGTTGACAGAGTTCCACCAGCGCCCCACTGCCCGCTGCCACTGTCAAACATGTGCTTTTATACATTGTGAACTGTATGTGGTTTGATGTTCACATCTTCTAAAGATATTTAAGTAAGGGCCAGTGAGATGGCCCAGCAGGTAAAAGCACTTGCCCAGCAAGCCTGACGACCTGAGTTCAATCTCCAAAACCCCAGTGGAAGGAGAGAACTGACTCCAGAAAGTGAATCCTCTGACCTTCACATGTGTCCTGTAGTGTATACATACACATACACACATACACATACACACACACACATACACACACACACACACATACACACATACACACATACACATACACACACGTACACATACACACATACACACACACATACACACACACACACACATAATAAAATAGTTATGGTTTTGTTTTTTGTTGTTGTTTTTCAAGACAGAGTTACTCTGTGTAGCCCTGGCTATCCTGGAACTCACTCTGTAGACCAGGCTGGCCTCAAACTCAGAGATCCACCTGCCTCTGCCTCCCAAGCTCTAGGATTAAAGGTGTGCACCACCACCGCCCGGCTTAATAAAATAGTTTGGAAAGATAACTAAAGTAGGGAGGAGCCCGAGCTCGTCAGTAGGCTCACAGACTCGGCTTTTCTTCTGAGCTCGTCAGTAAGCTCACAGACTCGACTTTTCTTCTATCTCCCGGTTTTCTTCACCTTCTCACGGCGTGGCTTATAGGAGATGGACTCTCCCTGCCGTCTTTATTTCTCCTTGAGTTCAGAACTCTAGGCCGACAGCCCAGTGCCCTAAGGGTGTTCTGTGTCTCCTCGCTTGCGTCATTCCCCAGGGGGAATCCGTGTCTGCTTCTCTGTAACACATCTTCATTCTGTTGGCCTCGAGATTTTTCTCTTTATCACGAATCTCGAACAGTTTGATTAGGGGGGTGTCATTTTCTTCTTGCTTCTTATGCCTCAGGTCTGCTGAGGGGTTTGTGTATTTGTGGGTTTTCAGGTTTCATCACATTTGAAAAATGTTTCACATACCCTCGTCTGGGGATCGGATTACCCGTGTGTGATGCCGCCTCAAGTTGTCCCTCGGGCCACTGGTGCTCTCTCTCTTCAGTTTTCTTTGTATGGCTCCCTCTCAGCTTCCACCGCTGTCTTCATACACACACCCTTTTCCTCTTTAGACTCCTCTGCTGATCAGCCCGTCACGTGCCTTTTTTAATGGTGTAAATGTAAATTCTTTCCCTGTTAGCTTTTGTGTGATTTCTGTATCGCTTTGCAGTTTCCATGGGAATTATACAGAACATCCTGAAGTGGTTTATACCAGCCTCGCCTCACGCAGTAGCACGCTCGTGAGCACTCTGCTCCCATGCTCCCTGTCCTCAGTTGTTGATGCCTCGGAATTATGTCTGTATATGCTTGAAGCCGAAGTTTGCGCTAACAGTATTGTAAATGTGTTAGTCTCTAGCTGTGCGGAAACAAAACATGGGCTCACGAGCCACGGTTCCCATAATGCTGCTTTTAGACTAATAATGGCTTTTAAAATACACATCTGTTCCTCGTACAGAAAACAAAGTGGGGCCATAAATCTGCTGCAGCCACAGGAACTTTTGAATTTGAAGGGAATCTTTCTTTTTCCCTCCGAGGGCCCTGTGATGTGATGTTCCGGGTTCTTGGAGGCTCTGTTTTACACTGTGCAAGGCAGGACTACCCATACATCAGGTGAAGGCCAGCGCAGTGTACCAGGGTCTCCACTCCCCCTCAGAACATCAGTGCCACACCTTGTGGCCTTCCACACAGCAGCATGACCTACACACAGCAGAGTGAACTTCCTCATATGGAGGTAGCCTTCCTTACAGCAGGGAGACCCTTGTCACATGGAAATGATATTCCTCAGAGTGGGGTAACCTTCCTCACAGCAGAATGACCTTCTTCACAATGTGTGGCCTTCCTCATATGGAGGTAGCTTGTCTCACAGTGGGGTATCCTTCATCCAGCTTCATGGCTTCATCCGGCCATGAGAATCTCTTGCCTGTGTTCTTTTGGTGAAGACAAGTCCAGTGGCCAGCTGGGGCTTGAGGAAAGAGGACACAGACTCTCAGATGGTCAGTTGGGTGCACATCTGCTGGTAGATATCCTCTGTGGTAATCTGTACCACAGAGAAAGCCGTGTGGCCTCCTGTGGCTCACAGTGCTTTGGTCATCCCAGTGCTCATCCTTACGTGAGTGCCATTACTGCTCACATTTCCTTCTCTTGACCCCCAGTCACCCTGGGATGTGGGAAGCAGCCAGTGCTCAGCACGGTAAGGACGCCCATGGCACAGCTTCCAGACCTTCCACCCCTGCCCAGAGGTGCCCACCATGTTGGGTCTCGGTCTCCAAGAGCCAATCACCATGAACCGTAGGCTGCTGGTCTGCTCTGCTCCTGGAACATGGTGGCCTTGTTTGTGCTGAGGCCTCCCCGGCAGTATGAGTCATTCCAGGGAAGAGCTTGGCACTGCCGCCTCCACATTCCCCAGTGGTAAGCAGTATTCAGGTGTAAGAGAGGCTGCTTACCCATAACAACCTAGACTCTGGGGTTTGGACCTGCCGAAGGCACACACGCACCACCTTCCTGTGAGCTCCAGGTGGGGCCAGTACACAGACGGCCAGGGACTGGCCAATAGTGAGGGCTGTGGCGAGCAAAGTCTCAGTGATCAAGTCAACATGTGGCACTTGAGAGGTGTAAGAAATTTGTCCTCCAGATGGCAATAAGGTCTTCCCTTCACAGTCGCCCCCAAGCCTGTGATCTTCTGTCTCGAGGGAGGAGGCAGACTGTTCTGTTCTCTGGCCATTCTCAGCAGGGGCCAGTGCAAGAACACCACAGACCTGTGTCTCCCTAAGATGTGCCACCCTCGGATTCCCAGCTAGGCACCTTCACCCTCTGTGCCTCCCGGTGTTGTTCTTACTTAAGATGGTCTCTTTGTAGAGCATATGTGTAAACTGTGGCCCAAGGTCTGCACTACGCTGTGCCCACGGAGACCCTTCATCCCTGCTGTCTAATGAGCCATCGTGCTGGGCCTCCGGCAGGGCTGCGGTGTCAGCGGCTCTCCGTGCTCTCTCTGCTTTATGGGGTGCAATGTTGCCACCCCCACCACAGTCACACTTACCCACTCCCAGCTTTCGTGCAAACAGAAATGAGCCTTGTCCCCGGCACGGTAAGCAGAGAGGCTACAGCCCTCCCTTGTGGTGCGGCATTCGGAAAAGAGTGACCCACCTTGTCAGGAAGGCCAGCAGCATTCATCACTCGCTAACGCTGCCTTCTGCGTCATTACTCTCACTTTTTTCTGGTGTAGGAAACCATGAGGACTGCGGTAGGGGGCTTCTTCCTGTAGAAGCCAATTCCTAGTTCCCTAGCAACTGCCTCACTGAGTTTGTGTAGACCCCCGGCCGAGCTGAGGTCACTGCCCGAGTCTCGGTGTTTCACTCTTTGTAGTACATCGCCGTGCAAGCTGATGGACATTGTGCGAACCTGAAACACGGTGACTTTGCAGGCACTGTGACTTACCGACCTGAGGTGGGATCTTCGCCAGTCCTGTACTCGTGCGCCAGTATGCATGCGGCCATGTCCACCCTCCCCCAGTCTTCTGCTTTCCTACCCTTGTTGGAACATCTGGGAGTTTCAGGGGCCAGAGGCTGTGACAGTCCAGCGCTAGGCGAAGTCGGCACTGCTCCATCCTTAGACTCTGCAAACGGTGCCTCCAGTTGGGACACAGTCTCCAAGTCCAAGGGATGTGGAGGTTGACACCCATTCCCAGAATCTGCCCATCGGGGGACAGTGACAGGGGCTACAGCAGCCCAGGGTGGGGGCAGCAAGCCAAGTGAGCCTCGTCTTCCGGTCCTGTTGGAGTGATGAATCTGGGAGAGAGTAAAGGTCTCCAGCTGAAAAGAGGGGTGGATCTGGCCGACAGAGATCTTGCAATGACCTCTGTCTCCTGGCACAGGGCTACGGGGTCACTTTGCTTAGACCAGTTGCTTATTCTGTTGGCAAACAGTTAAAAGAGGGGAGGTGATTACACACACACACACACACACACACACACACACACCCAGAGCTAGGTTGAGGGTGGCCTGAAGCATCCTTAAATGAAAAGCTTGGCTTCTGGCCTGTCCTACTAAGCTGTTTATTTTTCTTGTGATCACATGGATGGTTCAAGTAGCAGGGGCCCTGCGTGGGGTGGAGCGGGGCACATGTAGGAGCCGGGGGCTTGGGGAGAGGTGTCCTTCTGGCAGGGGCTCCACACTTATGAAGATGGGGTGGTGAGTTGACAAGTAGGTTCCTTAAGTGCCCCATGGCCAAGGTGCACTCCCAAGGGGACTGTGCCCAGGAAGAGGTGAAGTACCAAGCTCTGTCCTCTGAGCATCACTTCATCCCCCTCTCCGCCTCCCTTTACTTCCTGCTCCTATTTGTTCAGGGCCACTGCTACTGTGACCCTTATCCACTGACTCCAGTTCCCTATGCGCAAGCCCATTTCCTGTGTAACAAGCTCCATGGATCTGCAGGAGCCCGAGAGGGCAAAAGGACCCCAGGGCCCATGGAGCCTGGCAGTGGGTGGGAGACTTGAGGTGGACTGTGAGTACGGGTGGCAGGCTATTGGCAACCCAGTGAGCCATGAGCCCCAGGCAGCTGCCACCCACAGTTCCTCTGGTGCTTGGGGGCAGCAGGCTGGTTCTTGAATCTTCGATACTTCATCTGTTCACAAGTGTTTAAAGATGTCTCCTTCAACTAGAGTTTACACTTTTGCCTATAGATAGTGAGGGTTTAAAACAGAACAACAACAACAAAAAAAAAACCTTGCTTTTGCTTCAAAAATAGCCTGCCCACAGAAGTCCTCCAGCCCCAGTGGGAGGGGCCGGTTGCACATGCACAGGGCTGGAGAACAGATGGTTTCTCCATAGCCAGGGCAGTACCACCCTACCCAGCCAATGTTGGTAATTCAGAAGCCCCTTTCTGTCTCCACAGACCCAGCCAGTGCCCAACCCGATGGCCTACTACCTGCACAGGTCACCCTGGTGGTTCCATCACTTTGAGACACTCAGCAACCACTTCCTAGAACTCCTCGTACCTTTCTTCCTATTCCTCGGGCGCCGGATGTGCATTCTTCACGGGGTGCTGCAGATCCTTTTCCAGGTAGGCTGTGCCAAGGTGCCACCACTTGGGGTCCCCATGTGTCTACAGAAGACAAGAGCCTGCTTTATTTCTGTGTTCACACCAGGGCCATGGGGAGAGGTCTCGCCAGCTCCATCTCATCCCCTGCAGGGGCCCCACTCCATCTGATCCAGGCTGGATTCCCGGGTCCCCTTCCCAGCTTCCATGAGCCTGTGGTAGTGTCTGGTTACCCTCAGAAAGCTGCCTGCGGGCAGCAACACAGACCTTGCTCAGGCACACCTCAGCCCCTCTGTTCTTGAATCCAGCCCTAAAATGTTAAGTGTCTTTCTATATGTTGACATCAGTCTACCAGGAACTGGGGTGAGTTAAGACAGGGTCTTGCCATGTAGCCCTGACTGGCCTAGAACTTGTGGTCCTTCTGCCTCCACTTCCTGAGAGCTGATGTTACGGACATGGGCCTCTATGCCTCACCTTCTTTTTGCTTTTTGAATCAGTGTCTCAGTAAGTTGTCCAGGCTGCCCTTGAACTTGCTCCTCCTTCCTCAGCCTCCCCAGCCACTGGGGTGATAGGCCTGCACCACCAGGCCGGGCTCACCTTGTGGTTTTGCTTTTCCATTTTCAGTCATGAATGGATGTTGACCGCAGCTGACATTTTCCCCCAGCAGTCAGGAGAGGTCGCAGGGTTTTTCCCCTTCAATATGTTAATGAAGTGAATTACATCACTGCTGCTCCGGTTGAGCTAGTTTCATATTCTAGAATAAACTCAGCTTGGTCATGCTGGAGATATTTTAATATATTGCTGGGGCTAATTTGCCAATGTTTTGTTTTAGATTTTGCATGGTTGTCAGTGAGAGAGACCTGTCTGTAGTTTTCCAGCATAATGTGGGCCTAGTGTGGATTCCCTGTCTGGATTCATTGCCCCACACCCAAAAGACTATCCCTCTCTCTCTGAAGGTCCATGGAGACCCAGGCAGCCTGCTCTCAAGAGCCTGGGCAATGCTGGGTGTGTGTCTGAGCAAAGCTTTGAGAGTTCTGCCGTGGCCCAGCCTGTGGCTGTGGGACATCCTTCTCAAGGCAGCTTTGGCAGTCAGCATTTTCCTGGGAATAAACATGTCAGTTTCACCAGTTTTCAAACTTATTAACACAACAGGGACAGGGGACATCACGTTCTCCTCAGTGCAGAGTTTGGATCCGTGAGCCTGTCTCTCTCCGTGTCCTCTCTCTCTCTGCAGTGCTATGTTTAAATCAGGACTGTGAGCAGATGTTTGCCACAGTGACCTTGGGCTGCTCAGTCATCTCTGGCTCCTACCTGTCCACCAGCTCTCAGTGCTCCAATATGTTGGCTCCTTTTTGTTTTGTATTTTAATCGGGATACTCTAGAAGCTATGCAGAGGTTATAGACGATTCCTTTGTGGCCCACATCCCCACTATGAGCACTGCACACTGATGGGGTGCAAGGTGATGGTGCAGTGATGACCCATGACTCACCAGGGTCCACAGAACATTCTTTGGGTTTGGACAGTGGAGAATGTTTATGCACCATCCCTGCCATACAGACATCTTCCTACCCTGGGAGTCATGGGAGCACTGCTTCCTTTTCCTTGACCCCTGACCCTCAGTCTTTCCCAAGCATCTTGGATTTGGAACCACAATGTGTTACCTCTCTAGCCAGCTTCTCTCAGTCATGTGGTTGAGACTCCTCCCTATAGCTTAACTACTCCTATCTTCTCCGAGCTGATATTTACATGGAGTGCCTATTTCCCACACATCTTCTGGAGGCCACAGACAGTGCCAATCTTGAGATGACAAAAGGATGTGCCCTCCTGGCCCTTAGACCAAGACCTCGCCCTGCCTGAGAAGCAGGACCATCCAGCTGGATGGACTAGACATTGAGGAAGAGCCATAGCCTTGGGTGTTTCTCCATTTCTTGTTTTGGCCCATGTATAAGGTTGGGTAGGGGGTAGGGATGCTCCTGGGCCTGTATGGCCTAGTAAGGAAGTTGGTGCCTAGGCTGGGCCTTCCAGAATAATACCCAGAACCTCAGGGAGGGCCAAGGCAAGCACATGTGTCCCACACTGAGCACCGGGGAACTTTTGCAGAGCCCAGGGCTGCCATGATGCTGGGAATAGCTGTCTGGTGCCTCCGCTGCACAGGTAGGTACCAGAGACAGGTATCACGAGTCCTCATCTGGGCATAGCAGATGCCTTGGGATCTGGGGTCTCCTGTGTAGAAGGAGCTATAAAGCAAGCTTCTCCCAACAACCCCTATGTGGGACACCCCTGAAAATGAAGAAGCCTATGCCACACCCTTCAGGAGTTCCAGCAGCCTTGAGCCACTGTTAACTCCTTGTAGTCCTTGCAGAGGCAGCAAGGCATCCCCAGAATTTACTGTCAGTGGGGGATCCCTGGCTAGCAGTTCCCACCTGACTCTCATGGTGGAGAACATGGAACTGGCTACACCATGTCCGGAAGAAAATGGAGATATCCAGGGCTATGGCTTTTCCCCAGGACTGGTCCCCAAGATCCCCAAGATCCAGCTGAGACTCTTCCTGCCTACCAGTCAGAGTTAAGTATAGGATCGGGGTCAGCAGGCATGGCCTTTACCATCCCAAGAGCCCCTGTGACTATGAGCTCTTTACCATGCAGTGTTGTAGCCAACACACAGCACCCGCCATGCTATGGCATCTGAGTGCAGCCTGGTGTGGAGCTGCACTGTGTCCTGAGCCAGTGGTTCCTGTGTTCCTTCCTGTGGGCCAGGCAGAGTTTGAGTTCACTCACTTCCTCCCACACTCGGTTTACACAGCTGTTCCTAGGATCCCCGCAAGGCCACAGGATCCACGTGGGAAGGGCCGAAGAGCTCTGAGGGGATGACCCCGGAAGGGGCGGTATGGTCAGCCTCCGCTGCTGAGCTAGGTCAGGACATCCGAGGCCCACCATGGTATCAGTCGCCACCAAGGAACAAGAAGGAGGTGGGGTTGGACCTGAGACTCAGCAAAGAGAAGGCAAGAGAGGGTCTTGGGAGAGGCAGCTTTGAGGTTGATTCCTCTGTTAGGGCCACGTGGGGCTACCCAGATGGCTTGGGAGCATGCACATGTGAAGATCCCTGTGACCACATACATGTCCTCTGAAGCTCCCGTCTCCCCTGTGGGAAGCCTGCAAGCATGTGTCCTCTGTGGTAACTACAAGCCCAGCAGGGACATCCAGAAATCCCCCCCTCTTCCTTTTGGGGTCATGTTGCATCTGCCTGGAACATCTGCTGTAGCCTCTCTGGGGCTGAATTCCACCAACACACGTTCATCTTCCTCTGCCGTCCCGAGCCTCACCCGCTGCACAGCACAGGGCCATGCTCCAAGCCGGTCATCTGCAGAGCACACTGAGAGTTCGTTGAGGACTCTACTGGCCAGGGGTAAACACAGATGGGCTGTGACGAGATTCATTTCCCTCAGAGGGGATGGCTGCAGTGACGCTAGAAGGAAAACAAGAAAGATAAGATCCCTTTGGAGCACTTGGACCATGTGCTGCCTGATGAATTCCAGTCTTACTGAACAAGCTGGCTGCTCGGGGAGGGGATTCTGAACTGTGTGGGCCAAGCTGGCCTGACCCCCGAGCACAGCAACCATCTGTCCACCTGGACCAAGTGTCACAGGCTCTCCACAGTGCTTTGTTAGAAACAGGATTTCACTTGGGAACAGTTAACCTGTGTCATCACCTTGGTTGGATTTAGAATCCTCTCTAGGGGACATGCCATTTGGGCGTGTCTGTGAGGGTGTTTCAGAGAGGATGACTGAGGAGGGAAGACCCACCGCTCCGAACATGGGTCCTACCATCCCACAGACTGGGGCCCTAGACTGAATGAAATAGGAAGAGGGAGAAAAAAGAGCTGAGCACCCGCATTCATCCCTCAGCTTCCTGGCTGCAGGTATAATGTGACCGGCCACCTCAAGTTCCCACTGCCATGCTTTCCCTCCCTGATGGACTGGGTGCCCTCAAACCGTGAGACAAACCCTTCAGTTGCTTTTGCAGGCTTTTCAAAAACAAGTAAATACAAAGTGGGCTCTATGGGGCTTGGTTCTCCGGGATTTCCCACTGAGTGGAGGGAGTTTTGAAAATAGGTTTGTGCCAGCAGCCTCCAACAAGGCCATGAGCTCTAGAACGGGTCTACATCATTCAGAGCTCCCCGGGTGTATAACCACGACTGTCAGGCAGCTGAGGAGGTCTCATGCAATGCAGGGTTCTAGGTCATCAGCAGTACAGCCGAGTCTGCCCATGGGAGGAACACTGACCCCTGGCTCATGGCCACAGGACATCACCCCAGCCTCACTGGAGCAGGGGCAGACAACAGGTGGACATGTCATCTCTGCAGAGTGGCCAGCCATACCCTCACCTCAAGGCTTTGAGTTGCAACCTCCCTGCTCGGGAGCTAGAAATGATTTGAATTGTCTGAGGAGGTGACTAGTGAGGATTCAAAGTCACCATCTGTCATGTGAGCCAGCTGTTCCTCCAAGAAGGTGCTTAATTAGAGCTTTCAAGGTAACAGGTTCCAAAACTACAGCCCAAAGGGATGCCCTGAGATCTCTGCAGTAGCTGGGTGCCGCCTGAGGCCCTTCCTCCAGCAGCACTGAGCAGTATCTCGGGACTCACTGAGAGCCCCAACAGTACTTTCTATGCCTTGCTTTCCATGGAAACAATCATGATTGAGGAAAGAAGGAATAAAGGCCTGCCATTTGCCCCTGAAAGCTAAGAGGAGAGGTTCTTGGCACAGGAGTGTAAGTACTTGGCACAGGAGTCAGTACAGTTCACACATTCCCACCATCTAATTTGGTCCCTAGAGGAGAAACCAACAGGGCACACAGATTAGAGGGGAGTGGCAGCCCAGCCTGTTGCACCATGGGAAGTCTTAGGATCTGCCACCTGCAAGTTGGGAACCCAAGAAGGCTGGTTGATAGTCTGGTCCCAGTCCAGACTCAAGGACCAAGAACCATGGGAGCCAGTAGTCTTCACCCTGGCTTCATCCACAGACCAGGGACTCCCACAGGCCAGAGCAGGATGGAGGTGGACGTCCATCGCAGGGAGAGAGCCACGCCCTTCCTGGACACTTTGGCTCTTTCCAGATTCTTGGTGGGTGGGTGATGCCCAGTGCATTGGGCAGGGCAGTCATAACTCTGGCTGGTGTTTCTAATGCTTTCAAACCTTTCTTCTGGACCTGCACAGACACCCCAGAAACAATGCTGCATCAGCCAGCTAGATGCACCTCAGCCCAGTCGGGCTCCCACATGTGATAACTGTTCTATTAGATCCAAAGTCAGTTCTAAGCCAGGCATGAGGCACACCCCTTTAACCCTGGCACTGGAGGCTGGCACAGGAGGGTTGGGAGTTTGAGGACAACCTGGACCTACAGACCCTGTCTAAAAACTAAAAGTTCTGTATTATAAGCTAATTTTTATATCCATTGTTTTATTATTGTGAAGAATTTTAAAGACTTTCTAATATGTATATAAGGGGATGATGTATATATGCCAGAGTCCAGAACAGGGTGTTGGATCTCCTGGAACTAGAGTTACAGTGGATTTCAAGCCACATGGTGTGGGTTCTGGGGAAAAGTTGGGTCCTTTACAAGAGCAACAGGTGCTCTTTACCACTGAGTCATTTCTCCAAACCCCAAAGAACTAAATTTTAATGCACATTTCACCTCTTTAGCACTCTGTACAGGATAGCTCCAAGCTTACATAGAAATCAGGTTCTGTCTGAAGAGCATTTTATTTTGTTTAGGTTTACTAGAGTTCTCTTGATGGGCATCTCTTTTTTTTTTTTTTTTTTTTTTTTTAAG
>CABHPP010090680.1:0-10093 GCA_902168425.1 Peromyscus attwateri
AGATGGTTGTGAGCCACCATGTGGTTGCTGGGAATTGAACTCAGGACGTCTGGAAGAGCAGTCAGTGCTCTTAACCTCTGAGTCATCTCTCCAGCCCCTTATTAGTACTTTTTAAAGATAAATTTTAAGTAAGTTTATTTTAAAGAGAAACACTTATGATTACTGAAAATGACCATGCATATTACTGGTGGTATGCAAACTTTTGTACTGGCAAACTCTGACTCTTAGAAAATAAAAAGAACCCTTAGGAATAAAAGAACTCTTAGAGCAGGCATGGTGGCACACACCTTTAATCCTGGAACCCTAGAGACAGAGCCAAGTGGATCTCTATGAGTTTGAGGCCTGCCTGGCTTACATAGTGAGTACCAGGCTAATTATAGCTACATGATGAGTAGCTTTACCTTGACTAATTTTGAATGCCAGTCTGACTTAAAAAAATTATGAATTTTTCATAATTGTCTATTGTGAGCCAGTATAAATCTAGCATACTATTATATATAATGTATATTATAATATATATACACACACAATACATTTGGAAACTATTGAATTTAGAGGATATTTCTGTTCAAAATTCAAATCAGTTTTACCTTTTTTAGCCTTTGATATGGTTCGTGATCCAATGGCAGCTCTGGAGACCCTCTTAACCCTGGGATTTGAACGCGTTTTGACCAGTGGATGTGACAGTTCAGCTCTGGAAGGACTGCCTCTAATAAAGCAGCTCATAGATGAGGTACAGGATGGCTCTGGTTCCTCTGAACATTCTGTTATTCAGCTGGTTTAGAGAAATGAGTATTACTGACTTGGTGATTATGGAAGAAAAGCAGAGCCAGTGACATATTTATATGATTTTTATTTATTGCATGGGTGGTTTAAAACCAAGGAACTTTAGATCAAATTACAGACAGCAAATTTTACCTTTTCTCTGTCGTTAGTCTTGTCTAGTTTTACACCACTGTCAACCCATGTATATGCCGGGAACCCCTTTAAAATTTATAGTTGTCATCTGTACATATATCCTAAAATTTACATTCCCTTTAATTCTTCCCACCTATCAATATAGAAGGATATGTTTTCTCCTAGTGAACTAGATTTGTAGAGCAGTCAGTAATTGCTTTAAAAAATTTTTTACATTTGTGTGTGTGTGTGTGTCTGTGTGTGCGTGCGCGCGTGCATGCACACACACATGCACATATGCTTGCCATAGCTTGTCTGTGGAGGTCAGAGGACAATTTGCAAGAGTTGTTTCTCTATGTCCACTGTGTAGGTTTGGGAATTGAATTCAGGTTGTCAGATTTGGCAGCAAATGCCTTTACCCATAAGCCATCTGGCCAGCCTGAGGCTTGCTTTGTCATTAAAATACATCTGTGTTTTTCTGACCAGTTCAGAGGCTAAGTTACTGAATACAGACTTTATGAGAGTTCTATGCTTGAGCTCAGGATTGACATTTATTTGCTGTGTGATATTAAGTAGACTACTAACCTAAACCTCTTTGTGTAACATTGAAAAAAAGTTTAATTTTCTCATTATAGGTTTTTTTTTTTTTAAAGAATTAAAGAAGATGGGTAATAGATCTTAGCACAGTGCTCAACATGTAGTGGGTCTTAGTATATGATATTCTCTATTCTTATTGCCTTTATTAACGACATCATTAGCATTTTTGTGTAGACATGTGATTATTTTCAGTTTTCATAAATACTATTCAGAAGGTTGACTTAAGGATCGGATGTGATTTTGTCACTCTGGAATTTACTTATTTACAAATATTTACTTATTAAGTATATATTAGGTACAGGGTATTTATACCATTTGGTAGTCATGTAGTATGCGCATGTATGTGCATGTGCATGCACAGATACTGCCCATGCAATCTTTTCACAACAGATACTATTTAATAGATTAATTTTTTGAAAGGTACTATAGGAGCACAGTGGAATGGAATTAATTCCAGATTTGCAGGGATAGAGGTTGGCAGTCGTTAGAACTTCCTAGACGAAAAGACTTCCAAACTTAATGTCTTACTCCTTTGAAGGTATTTGGAAGTTATCCTGTCAAAGTCAGGGCCTTGTTTCTGCAGGAGGAATAGTGTGCAAAGGCCTGGAAGCAAGAGCAGGCATGGGTTACGGTCCTGAAGAATGACAGAGTTTGCAGTGAAGGAAAGAATATGTAGAACCTTGAAAACCTTGCTAAATAGTATTTTATAGTTAATTTTTGGCTATGGGGAAGCCCCAAATGTTTTGGAATAGAAGAGTTGATGAACCAGGTTTCTAGTTTTAAAAAAATTATTGAAGAATAGAGAATAAGTTATAATGGTTGCTATAGTCATGTATTAGATTTTAAAAGTCCTCCTCCCCTCCCCTGGTGTGAGGTGTGTGTGTGTGTGTGTGTGTGTGTGTGTGTGTGTGTGTGTGCGTGTGTGCGTGCGTGTGCATGCCTGTGTGTATGTTTATATGTTAATCATTGGTTGACACAGTTAGGTTAAGTATTTTCTTGCACTGACTTTTTACGTCTTGGGTAACAATCTACTACTATAATATACTATACAGAGCATAGACTTTTGGGTTAGAATCCAGTCTTAAATCTTGGTTTTTCCCTGGACAAATTACCTAAGCATTCTATAGTTAGTTTGCTTTTCTGCAAAAGTGAAGTAATAAGAGTATCTACCTCCCCAAATGGTTAGAAGATTGTTATTCGGATTTTGATGGCTTTGATGTAATACCTGACATGTATAACTTAAAGGGAAGAATGTTTTACTTTGGCTCCTTGCTTCCAAGGTTATAGTCTGGAGTCCATGACTCTGCTGCTTGTGGGTCCATGATAGTTGAGAATGTAATGGTAGCAGGAGCATGTGGCGGACGCTGCTCACTTCATGGTGCATAGGAAGCAGAGAAAGTAGGAATAAGAAGGGCCAAAGCAAGATACAGCCCGCAAGGGGAGGTTCCCAGTAAACTACCACCTCCAAGGCCTCACCTTCCACACAGTTCTACCACCTGCCAATAGTCAATCCAGATTTGTTTTTCAAACACAGCCTAATCTAATTTATTCCATTTAAAATTCATTATCAGTGAATACAACTTCATTTTACCAGGATTTATTGTATTTGGAATTCTATAACCTATTCCTTTTTTTTTCCCCACATCCTGGCCACAATTTCCCCTCCCTCCTCTTCTCCCAATCACTCTCACCCCAACCCCAATCCATTCCTCCTCAGTTTCTGTTCAGGAAAGGGCAGATCTCCCATGGATATCAAGAAAGCATGACATATCAAGTTGCCATAAGACTAAGCACCTCCCATGTATTAAGGCTGGGCAAAGGGACCCAGTATGATGAATAACATCCTAAAAGCCAGCAAAAGAGTCAGAGATGGCCCCTGCTCCCACTGTTAGGAGTTCCACAAGAAGACTAAGCTACACAACTGTAACATATATGCAGAGGGCCTAGGTCAGTCCCTTGCAGGCTCCCTGGTTATCAGTTCAGTCTCCATGACCTCCAGTGAACCCAGGTTAGTTGATTCTGTGGTTTTTCTTGTGGTGTCCTTGACCCCTCTGACTCCTACAATCCTTTCCCCTCTCTTCTGCAGGATTTCCCAAGTTCTGCCTAATGTTTGGCTGTGGGTCTGCATCTGTTTCCATCAGTTACTGGGTGAAGCCTTTCTGATGACAATTAGGCTAGGCACCAATCTATGAGTATAGCAGAATATCATTAGGCATCATTACACGTACTTTTTTTTTTTTTAAAGATTTATTTATTTATTATGTATACAGAAGAGGGTGCCAGATCTCATTACAGATGGTTGTGAGCCACCATGTGGGTGCTGGGAATTGAACTCAGGACCTCTGGAAGAGCAGTCGGTGGTCTTAACCTCTGAGCCATCTCTCCAGCCCCTACACGGACTTTTTTTTTCTCCAGTTGTGTCTGGTTCTATCCTAGGTCTCTGGGCCATCCAGCCTCTGGATCCTGGTGCTCCGGGCAATGTCAGGGGTGGGCTTACTCTCCTGGCGTGGGTTTTAGGCTAGATTGGACATTGGTTAACCACTCCCTCAATCTCTAGGTCACCCTTACCCCAGCACATCCCACTGGCAGGACAGACTGTAGGTCGAAGGTTATATGGCTGAGTTAGTTTCCCACTCCTTCCACTCACAAAATCTCTTCTATTTCCCCTTCCCAGGTAGATCAGCATGTCCCCTCTTGAACCATTCTTGTTACCTAGTCTCTCTGGGTCTATGGATTATAGCATAGTTATCCTTTAATTTTATAGATAACATCTACTTATGAGTGAGTACATTCCATATTTGTCTTTCTAGGTCTGGATTACCTCACTCAGGATGATTTTTTTTTTTCTGGTTCCAGAAAATTTGCCTGCAAATTTCATGATGTCATTGTTTTTAACAGCTGAGTAATACTCCATTGTATAAATGTACCACATTTTCTTTATCTATTCCTTGGTTGAGGGACATCTAGGTTATTTCCAGGTTCTAGCTATTACAGATAAAGCTGCTATAAATATAGTTGAACAAATGTCCTCATGGTATGGCGAGGTGACCTTTGGGTATATGCCCAAGAGTAGTATAGTTGGGTCTTGTGGTAGATTGATTTCCAGTGTTCTGAGAAACTGCCATATTGATTTCCAAAGTGCTGTACAAGTTTGCACTCCCACTGCAATGGAGGCGTGTTCCCTTTGGTCCACATCCTCTCCAACATAAGCTGTCACTTGTGTTTTTGATCTTAGCCATTCTGACTGGTGTAAGATGGAATCTAAGAGTCGTTTTGATTTGCATTTCCCTGATGGCTAAGGATGTTGAACTTTGTTTCTTGGCCGTTTGAGATTTTTCTGTTGAGAATTCTCTGTTTAGATCTATACCCAACTTTTAATTGAATTATTTGATTTTTTTGATGTCTAGTTTCTTGAGTTCTTTATATAATTTGGAAATTAGCCCTCTGTCAGATGTGAGGTTGATTTTTGTGGAATTGCTTTGAGTTTCTCTTCATTTAATTTGATGTTGGCTATCAGCTTTTGTATATTGCTTTTATTATGTTTAGGTATGTCCCTTATATCCCTGATATCTCTAAGAATTTTATTATGAAGGAATGTTGGATTTTGTTAAAGGCTTTTTCAGTATCTAATGAGATGATCATGTGGGGTTTTTTTTTTCTTTCAGTTTTTTTATATAATGGATTACATTGACAGATTTTCATATGTTGAACCATCCCTGCATTTCTGGGATGAAGCCTACTTGATCATGGTAGATAATCTTTTTGATGTATTCTTGGATTCAGTTTGCTGGTATTTTATTATTTTTATTCATTAATGTTCATGAATGAAATTGGTTCGTAATTCTCTTTCTTTGTTGAGTCTTTGGGTGAATTGAGTATCGGGGTGACTGTGGCCTCATAGAAAGAATTTGGCAATGTTCCTTCTGTTTCTGTTTTGTAGAATAGTTTGAGGAGTATTGATATTAGCTCTTCTTTGAAAGTCTGGTAGAATTCTGTGTTAAAACCATCTGGCCTTGGGCTTTTTTGGTTGGGAGACTTAATGACTGCTTCTATTTCCTTAGGGGTTATAACAAATTGTTATGTGATCTTGATTTAATTTTGGTATGTGGTCTCTATCAAGACTTTTTTTTTTTTTTTAGATTTTCCAATTTTGTGGAGTATAGTTTTTAAAGTATGACCTGATGAGTCGCTGGATTTCATCAGTGTCTGTTGTTCCATTCCCCTTGTCATTTCTGATTTTGTTAATTTGGATATTCTCTCTGTGTTTTTTAGTTAGTTTGGATAAGAGTTTATCTTGTTGACTTTCTCAAAGAACCAACTCTTTGGTTTCCTTGATTCTTTGTATTGTTCTCTGTGTTTCTATCTTATTGATTTCAGCCCTCAGTTTGATTATTTCCTGCCATCTACTCCTCCTGGGTGTGTTTGCTTCTTTCTATTCTAATTATTCAGGTGTGCTGTTAAGTTGCTAGTATGTGATCTCTTCAAATTCTTTATGCAGGCAGTTAGTGCTATGATATTTCCTCTTAGCTTTCATTGTGTCCCATAAGTTTGATTATGTTGTGTATTCATCTTCATTGAATTGTAGGAAGTCTTTAATTTCTTTCTTTATTGCTTCCTTGACCCAGTGATAACTTAGTAGAGACTTGTTCAGTTTCCACGAGTTTGTAGGCTTTCTGTTGTTTCTGTTGCTGAAATTCAGCTTTAATCCATGGTGGTCTGATAACATACAGAGGTTATTTCAGATTTTGGTATCTGTTGAGACTTACTTTGTGGCCAAGTCTATGATCAGTTTTGGAGAAAGTTCCATGAGGTGCTGAAAAGAAGGTATATTCTTTTGTGTTTGGGTGAAATGTTCTGTAAATATCTGTTAGGTCCATTTGAATCAATAACATCTGTTAGTTCCGTTATTTCTCTGTTTAGTTTCTGTCTGAATGACTTGTCCATTGATGAGAGTGGGATATTGAAGTCTCCCACTATTTTTTTTTTTTTGAGCTGAGGACTTGAACCCAGGGCCTTGTGCTTGCTAGGCAGGTGCTCTACCACTGAGCTAAATCCCCAACCCGAAGTCTCCCACTATTAATGCATTGGGTTCAATGTGTGATTTAGGCTTTAGTAATGTTTCTTTTACAAATGTGGTTGCCCTTGCATTTGGGGCATAGATGTTCAGAATTGAAACATCATCTTGGTAGATTTTTTCCTTTGATGAGTATGAAATGCCCTTCTCCATCTCTTTTGATTAATTTTGGTTTGAAGTCTGTTTTGTTAGGTATTAGGGTAGCTATACCACCTGACTTCTTAGGTCCATTTGATTGGAAAAATCTTTTTCCAACCCTTTACTCTGAGGTAATATC
Source organism: Peromyscus attwateri (assembly GCA_902168425.1). Taxonomy (NCBI): domain Eukaryota; kingdom Metazoa; phylum Chordata; class Mammalia; order Rodentia; family Cricetidae; genus Peromyscus; species Peromyscus attwateri. The sequence goes on from CABHPP010090680.1 coordinate 6,846, forward strand.
TATCTTTGATGTTGAGGTGTGTTTCTTGTATGCAGCAGAAGGATGGATCCTGTTTTTGTATCCGTTCTGTTAGCTTGTATCTTTTTAATTGGGGAATTGAGTCCATTGAGATTGAGGGTTACTAATGACCATTGATTGTTAATTCTTGTTATTTTTGTTGTTGTTGTTGTTGTTGGTGGTGGTGGTGGTGGTGGTGGTGGTGTGTGTGTTTCCCTTTGTTGGTGTGAGATTATTTATTGCCTGTGTTTTCATGGGTGTAGTTAACTTCCTTGAGTTGGAGTTTTCCTTCTAGTACCTTCTGTAGGGTTGGATTTGTGGATAGATATTGTTTAAATTTGACTTTGTCATGAAATATCTTGTTTTCTCTATCTATGGTGATTGAAAGTTTTGCTTGGTATAGTAGTCTGGGCTGGCATCCTGTAGTCTCTTAGGGTCTGCAAGACATCTGTCCAGGCCCTTCTTGATTTTAGGGTCTCCGTTGAGAAGTTGGGTGTGATTCTAATAGATCTGCCTTTATATGTTACTTTGCCTTTTCCTTTTACCACTTTTAATATTCTTTCTTTATTCTATATGTTTAGTGTTTTGATTATAATGTGGTGTAGGGATTTTCTTTTCTGATCCAATCTATTTGATGTCCTGTAAGCTTCTTGGACCTTTATAAGCATGTCCTTCTTTAGATTGAGAAAGTTTTCTTCTATGATTTTGTTAAATATATTCTCTGGGTTTTTGAGCTGGGATTCTTCTCTTTCTATTTTTCTTAGGTTTGCTCTATTCATAGTGTCCCAGATTTCCTGGATGTTTTGTGTTAGGAATTTTTTAGTTTTAACATTTTCTTTGACCAATTAATCTATTTCCTCTATTTTGTGTCTTCAACACCTGAGATTCTCTTGTATTCTGTTGGTAATGCTTGCATCTACAGTTCTTGTTCCCTTACCCAGATTTTCCATTTCCAAAATTCCCTTAGTTTGTGTTTTCTTTATTGCTTCTATTTCCATTTTCAGGTCTTAAACTGTTTCCTTCACCTGTTTGCTTTTTCTTGGCATTCTTTAAGGGATTTATTGATTTCTTCTTAATTTTTTGTTTGCCTTTTCCTCAATTTTTTTTTCGAGACAGGGTTTCTCTGTGTAGCTTTGTGCCTTTCCTGGAACTCACTCTGTAGTGCTTTGAACTCATAGAGATCCACCTGCCTCTGCCTCTCGAGTACTGGGATTAAAGGCGTGCACCACCACTACCCGGCTTTCCTCGATTTCTTTAAGGGATTTTTTTCAGGACCTCTATCATCTTCATAAAGTTGTTTTTAAGGTTGTTTTCTTGTGCTTCAGCTGCATTGGATTATTCAGGTCTTGTTGTCATAGGATAGCTGGGCTCTGGTGGTGCCATGTTGCCCTTTCTGTTATTGACTGCATTCTTACACTGGTATTTAGGCATCTGGGTTTGGGATGATTATAGGTGTAGGTGTTGATTCCTGTGTTTGTCTTTATTGGATGGGTGTTTTGTCCCTTGGTTTGTGTTTCTTCTCTGGTCTTCTGGCCTAAGTGTCCAAGGAATCTAGTGAGTCTTCAGGTCCAGTAGGGTGTCTCCACTGTCTCCACTGGTGTTTTGGGGGCCTACAAAACCTCTGAGGTTTTGGGTGCCAATGTTGCCTTTTCCATTCCAAGTACCTGTGTGGCCTCTGGAGTTCTGGGTAACTGCTTGGCATCTGGGATTCCTAGTATAGCAGTACAGCAGAAGTTTTCTGCTGGGGCTGGGTTCCCTAGATCCAGCCTGGCCTTCAGTAAAGCCAAAGTCTTCTTCCAAAGTTGTAGGCCAGAATATGGAGCCCAGGAGAGGGGGTACAGTCTGGGGTTGTTGAGTGGGCTTAAAGGGGTATTAACGGGCTGTGGGTGGTATCTTACCTGAGGTCCCTAAATCCAACCTGGCCTCCGGTAAAGCCGAAGTTTTGTGTGTGTGTGTGTGTGTGTGTGTGTGTGTGTGTGTGTGTGTGTTGATTTTTCGAGACGGGGTTTCTCTATGCAATAGTCCTATCTGTCCTGTACTGTCCTGGAAATCGCTTTGTAAACCAGGCTGGCCTTGAACTCACAGAGATCCACCTGCCTCTGCCTCCTAAGGGCTGGGATTAAAGGTGTGCACCCCCCCACCCCCCCACCCTTCCCCACCCCCGGCAAAGCCAAAGTCTTTTTCTGAAGTTGTAGGCCAGAATATGGAGCTGCGTGTCTATCCAGATTTTTGATCCATCAGTGGATTATTCCATTCATGAAGTCAGAGTCCTCATGATACAGTCATTTCCCCAAAGTCTGTCAGGGGGCAACCAAACCTGTGGGGGTCATTTCACATTCAAACCGTAACATAAGGTTTGTCTTTCAGATAATTACTGATGCTCAATATTTTGTATTATTAAATCACTTCTGATAATGTTAGGTAAACATATTATTCTAAGTAATCTTTTATAGAAGGCCAAAAAGCATGATAATATTTATCTCTTTAAAACATGATTTGTCTTTATTTTGGAAAGCTTTCATTTGGAAGAAACAAATCAATGTGACTTTCCCCTTTCTAAAATCACTTCAACTTCTTAGATAGTGAATGTTTTATGGATGCTTCACCTTTACACATTGGAGAACATGATAAATCTTTGATCCAGTTAATTTTCTAACAATTATTAATTTTGTGAAATAGCCCCTTCCTCTCAGTCCGTATTTCGTTACCTGACTATATTTTGCCTTCATTGTACTTACTGCCTGAAATCTATTGTGTAAACATTGTCTGTCTGCTGTAGTCTTCTTTTAATGTCTAAGTTCCGTGCAGGTGGGAACTTTCTCTTGTTCCCCATGTCAAAGGGATGGATTTTCTCTTCCCTCTTATGTTTAGTTCCTGGGGCGCATAAACCAACAAAAGAATCTGTGCGTAACTGTATATTCTTGTGTGTATGGTAGCAAAGAAATATAACTAACTCAAAGAGATGCTTAGAATAGGGGCTTACATATGATTTTAATGGGTGGGGAGGAGGCTTGAAAAGGGCAACTATGGGAGAAAAAGGATTTTCCAGAAAGATAAATAGACTCTTAGGAGGATGGATAGGCCACATGATAATTTTATAATTTGTCCCTATCTTCCAAAATTATCAGAAATTAAATTGATTCTTACATTCTCAGATAAATGAATGTATGACTGTATTTTGTTGATATTTAGTTGAGGAGCCAAGATTTGAGTAGATTCCCGTCTTCCTGTCCCCCACCATAATTTACAAT
>CABHPP010090680.1:10103-37662 GCA_902168425.1 Peromyscus attwateri
ACTCACATGCGCCTATCTTCATTCACTGCATACTACAAACTCAAAATCTCTGTGATTTTCCAGTAATATTTTTCTTAAGGTGGTGTGATTATAAAGTATATTTTTCCACCAATTTTTTGTTTATAATATACATTCATAAGGCAGTATAATAAAAAATCTTTCTGTAAAAAAATTATGATGCTGAACATCTTTCCTGCTCAATACCCTTTCCCTCAGAGAGAGAGAGAGAGAGAGAGAGAGCGAGAGAGAGAGGAGAGAGAGAGAGCTATTGAAAAATTAAACATTAGCAGTAACTTAAATTTTTTAGTATACTTATTAATCTCAGTTGAGAGAAAGATACTAAAATTTCCTTTTTCTTCCCCTTTTTAAGGCCAAAGGCAGGATTGTGGTGATGCCAGGTATGTATCTCTGTTTTTTCTCATAACACTGAAATAAAGTGTTGGAAGAGCAAATGAGTCAAAAAAAAACAAAGGAGAAAGTGCTAGAATGTGGTACTTAGAGATAAAAATATATAGTTTGATTAAAATGTTTTAAGATTAGGAGGTCTCTGCTGAGATTTAAAAATAAAGAACCTTCTAAGAGAAGTTGGCTCAAAGAGGAGCAAATAAGGAATTTTCTCCATGTTTGCATTCTCACCGTGTAGAATATTATGAAATTGAATATTCATCTTGGTGAAGCAAAGCAGGTTCAGTGCTGCTGTTCTATGATAAAGCCAAATGTTAGGCAATATGCCTGAATAAATGGACTATTCTGTCAGCTCATACAGTTGTATCAACAAACTTTAGGACATAAATCACATATCAAAATCCAACTTCTTCATGATAAGTTCAGAAGAAAGTGAGGCTAGAAGGAACATATCTCAACCTAAAAAGGCTGTATATGACAAACGTACATTTACAAAGCTCAAAGTATTTCCACTAAAATCAGTTGAGACTCAGTAATTTCAGTAAGATCACACAGCTTTTAACAGTTGCTGTGGGAAAGCCCAGAATTCTACTGTAAATCTGACTTGTCGGCCTGTGTTCTTTCTGTTTTGTCTCATTCTGTTCCGCATTTTGTGTTGTGTTGGATTGTGTTTTGTTGTTGTTGTTCACTGTTTTATGTTTTGTTTTGTGAGACAGGGTCTTGTTATGTAGCCCAGGCTGGTCAAACATGAGATCATCCTGCCTCAGCCTCATGTGCTGAGGTTAAAGACATTCACCACTATGCCTGGCTTGTTCTTTCCACTCTTAAGAGTTCAGCAGTGTGACTATAGCACTAACAACAACCGTAACAACAAAAGGCCAAGTTAATGAGTCTGAAGAAGTATATGAAAAACATAGTTTAAAGTACAAAGTACATAACTAATACTATCTTAAAAAATATTTGAATATATTTTCTATATCAGAATATGATGCTGAATAATTTCATATTTATAATTACTGGTATCAGTTCAGAGTATGACTTCATAAATATTTGGCTATGTAGTTTAAACTAAATAAAATTAGACTCGTCAGTGAAATGAAGCAAGCAGTTATTCTTCGGATGAACAAGCTGGAAAGAGTTTGCTTCCTCTCGTTGCCAGTACAGTCAGTACGCTCTTCAAATCCTAGGCCAGAGCAAAACGTTACAGGTTCTCTGTTGAGGATAAGTTTCTGATGCTTTTGTAGCTTTTTCCTGAACCTTTCTTGAACTTTTATAAGTTAAGGGGAAAGCAATGATAAAATGCTGAATGATTCTCCTTGTCCAGAATAGTCTTTTTAAATCCAAAGTTAGTAACGCATAGCATTGTGACATAAACCAGTGGATGAATGAGTTGCCTTTATAAACTCTGTCCTTAAAAGTTCTCCAGAGTCTGTAGCATAGGTCTTATTTGTTGTCTGATCCCATTTTAGCCTAGAGACAATAATTCTTGAATCAGTGAAAATTTTTAGAATGGAGATTTTATGTAGAAGAATGATTTATCTATATTTAAATTTTATGTGATATTCTGTCCCACTTAATGTATTACTTTTTCTTTTTAACAGGAGGTGGCATAACAGATAAAAATTTGCAAAGGATCCTTGAGGGCTCAGGTGCTACGGAATTCCACTGTTCTGCTCGGTCTTCTAGAGACTCAGGAATGAAGTTTCGGTACAAATACATTCTTTATATACAGGAGAGGATGAAATTAATCTTTGTTTGTTTAAATAAGAAAACTTGCCGGGTGGCGGTGGCGCACGCCTTTAATCCCAGCACTCAGGAGGCAGAACCAGGTGGATCTCTGTGAGTTCGAGGCCAGCCTGGTCTACAGAGCAAGATCCAGGACAGACAGCAAAACTACACGGAGAAACCCTGTCTCGAAAAACAAAAACAAACAAAAAAACAAAAACAAAAAAAAGAAAACCTTAGCTAATGCCATTATTAAATAATGGAATGCTATGATTAGTAAGTATTGTGATTGGTTTTTCAGTTGAAAAATATTCCTAAAATGATTGTTGTTCTTCCTGAAATAAGCAGTAACTTCAGAATATGAGTTAACCTTTATCTAGCCTTTGCTTAGTTTTGCTAGTTATCACCATTTTTAATGGTTATGTCTAGTCTGGGTCTACTAAGAGAGAGACTTAATTCAGTGGGAATGATTTCCTAATTCAAGCACTGCTGAATATAAGCACTTAATAAATTGATTCAGCAGTAAAGGATCCAGTGAGTCAGATACTCACACGTACTCATCCTGTATGCTTTCCTTTTACAAAGTTAATAATTGGTATAAGGCAGCCTTAGTACCATTTTTATCTCTCCTACTGTAAATAGTCTTCCTTTACCTTTGCTCTCTACTTGCAGTTGTTTTGAAATTTTATCACCGTTAAGGACTTTAAACCACTGTGTTTTTTTCAGCACCCTAGAGGATTCCGACAACTTAATTGAATCATCTCATTTACTGGTGGGGGAGGGTTCTACATAAAAAAGGGAAGACTATCATGTACATTTTCAGATACAAAAACCAATTTCCTGCCTGGTAGATTTAGCTACTAGATTTTTCAAGTAATTGATCAATGAAAATTGTGAGTATAGTAGTCCAGCATCTTTGACCTTCCTTTATTCTTGAGGCATGAATTAGTCTATAAAGTGAAAGAGGGTGTATTTAACAACTGATATGATTATCTATCTGTTCTTTGTTATTTCTATTGCAGAAATTCCTCTGTTGCAATGGGAGCTTCACTTGCTCATTCAGAATATTCTCTAAAGGTAACAGATGTGACAAAAGTAAGGACTTTGATTGCTATTGCAAAGGATGTCCTAGTTTAGTTAAGGCTCCTCTGAGAGACATGGATATCAGAGTGTGCAGGCAGAAGTAGAACCTTCAGTTCTCCACGTGGCCATGGAGTACATTTCTAAGAAGAAAAAGAAATTGGAATGGCAATGCACTCATTTTCTTTGCTAGTCATTTCTGCCATCGTGGCTACATTTGGTCTGTGCTTCTTCCACGGAGAGAGGCTTAGTCAGTTTTCAGTGGAATTAACTGATGAACTGGCAAAGTTCAACTACAAGGTATGAAATCAGAGTTTGGGTTAGGATCAACTAGTACCACTTTTTTGCCTTTTCATTTGTAAAATAAAAATTCTCATTCTATTGTGTTATAGTCTCATTCTTTCACTTAATATTTTCAGTAGCTTACTATGAAAGGAGATTGTTTGTTTTGCTTTTCTGTTTCTTTTAGTTTTTCTTTCTATCATGTACTCATTGGATTTGTTGCTCAGGGCAGGATGTAAAGGTTACAGTAAAATAGTCTAGTATAAAAATTCCCAGACTTGGACTTTTTTTCTTTCTCTTACATTCTGACATCCAAGTTGAGGCAGGGAGGTGATGTGTCTTCCAATGTGAATTTTTAGATTTCTCTGGGCCTCCCAATAGCCACAGTGAAAACGTGCTGATGACAACATAGGAGCCAGAAATCTGCATCTCTGTTTTAGGGGTCAAGGTGCTGGGTGACATAGTGGTGGCCACAGTTAAAGGCAAAGAAAGTACAGCCAACAATGGGAACTGGGCAGTAAAGTCATACTGGAGCCAGGTGCAGTGGTGTATGCCTGTAATTCCAACTCTAGAGAGGCTGAAGCAGGAGGATGGCTTGAGTCAGGAGTTCTGGGCTGTAGTGTACTTTGCGACCATCAGGTTGCTATAGAGGGATGAAGCAGTGAAGGTCAGAAAGTCCTATTACTTTAAAGATAATGCAGGGATCATGGTAAATTGTTTACAATAAAGGTGAGATGAGAGCTTCTGCCATTACAGGATCAGTTGCAAAGAAGTTTGCAGATTTGTGATTCAGGGTTGCAGGCTGTACAGGTAGAATTGCATGATTCTGGGCATTTTGTTAAATCCCCAGACCTGGAAAGTGGGATTTAAAAGTCCCTAGAGTTAGTCAGTAATCCCAGCACTTAGGAGACTGAGGTAGAGGAATTGCCATGAGTTTGAGACCAGCCTCAGCTACAAACTGAGACCTTGTCTCAAAGATCAAATAACAGGGCTGGAGAAATAACAGCAATTTAGAGTACTAGATGCTCTTCCAGAGGACCCAAATTTAATTCCCAGCACCCACATGATGGCTCACAGTCATCTTTCACTAGAGTTCCAGGAGATCCCAGGCCTTCCTGTGGCCTCTTCGGACACCAGGCATGCATGTGGCACACAGACTTTCATGCAGGCAAAACACCATATACATAAAATACACACAAAAAAGCAAAAACAAGTTTCAAGACTCAGTACCATATGTGCTTTCAAAGAAATATAATTTCATGTTTTAGCCTGACCCTCTCCCATGCTTGGACTGTCTAATCCTCAGAGATAAGAATTGTTCTGTAGCCTCTGTTTTATTTAAATACATTAACAAAGGATCTAAGAGGTGATGTGAATTCCTTGAGATTTAATAACAAATCCAGGTTGTTCATAAGACCTGAACATTGGGCTCCTGACCTCCCAAGTCAAGTTGTCATCTTTAAGATGCTTTGGGTTGTGGAGGTTGTACAAAGGACAATACTCCTGGGCAAATCAGACATACTAGGGATCATCTCTTATCTCACAATGTCATCAGAAAACAGCTAACTTTTTAAGCCTTAATTCCCTCATTCCTAAATATCCTAAGGAATAAAAACTAAAGCATGGTTTCTGGCTAAATGATATATTAAAGCACCAGACACTCATTGTTTCTTCTTTTCTCCCATGTTAGCTTTCTAGTATCAGTCTTTGATAGTTGAAAAGCTCTTTTGGGAGGCATAGAGTTTTGAAACCAGCACTTATTCTGTGTACTCCACTATATGAGTATAAAAAAAGAAAGTAATATAAGGTAACCCTTTCCTTGGTTTTTCTGCATTTTAGTCCTGTTTTAAAATACTTTTTGCCATCAGGCAGTGTGGCACAGGCCTTTAATCCCAGCACTTGGAGGCAGAGACAGGCAGATCTCTGTGAGTTCCTAGACAGCCAGGGCTACACAGAGAGACCCTGTCTTGAAAAAACAAAAACAAAAAAATAATAATAAATAAAATACTTTTTGCCTTGGTCATCATGTTTTGTCGCAGCAATAGAAAAGTAACTAGTACAATAGGCTTCTAAGACAGGTCACTGGGAAATCTGTTTGTTTACAATAGTCTTAACAAATGATACTGGAAAAACTGAATATCCACATGCAAAAGATTGGAGCTAAGGCTTTATACCATGTACAAAAATAAAAGGAGTCCTAAACCTAAATATAAGGCCAATAGCACAAACCATTTAGAAGAAAGCCGTAGTAAGTCTGTGACCATAGATTAGGCAAAGAGCACGTGTGGCAAATGTAAAATAGGAATAAATTGGACTATATCAAAATAAAAACCTTATACTCCCAAGGATAACATCGATAAACAAACTAGGACAGCCGGCACAGAGTGGGAGGGAATCTTGACAATTGCATCTGATAGTGCATAGTAGCTAGAATATATAAAAACATTAAAACTCAGTCACGAAAACCAACCTGATTTTAAAATAGCAAATGATAAAGTTACAAATAGTTTCCATCTTTTTTAGTCACTAGGGAACTGCAAATCAAAACCACAATAAATTCCCTTTTTCTATGTACAAGGATGGCTGTATTCCAAGTGCTGGCAAAGATATGGGGCAGCTAGAACCTTCAGATTCTGATAATGGGAGTGTAAAATGGTGTGGCTATTTTTGTACAACCATCTGGGAATTCATCAGAGTATTAAACACAGATGCAATATGATTCAGCAATTATATACCCAAAGAACTAAAAGTATATGAGTGTCTATACAGAAACTTGATACATGAATATTCATGGTAATATTATCCTTTAGAGAATAATCATTTTGCAGCTCCTAATGAAATAAGAGTTAAGGATGATCTGTGTTAATGTTGATTGGGAGATAAATTTTCTGCATGGTGCTGAAATGTTGATTTACAGATTACTAGTTATTAAAACGGGAACTTGATCTTATATTTCACTATTTGGTTATAAACCACCATAACTCATCTATCAAACTTAAGTTACAAATAGTGGAAAACCATGGAAGGAACTACTTTTTGCACAGGTTGGCAAATACCTGGATTGAACCAAGGAAGACCTTCTGAAGGATAGGATTTGAAGAGTTAGACACCTGGAAAGCAACTATAACAAAGTATGTAGTGATGGCCATTGGCCAAACAGAACTGAATTATGCATTTCATTATTTTGTACAAATATGCACACTAACAAAATAAAGATGAATTACAGATTCAGCTCCTAGGGTGACAACCATCTCATTTTAGAGTTTTTTTTCAGTTTTAGCCTTGACAAACGGAAAAATGGCAATAGGAATGCCACCTTGTTCCCCAGTCTTAGCTGGTTCTGGAATGAAGGAGTGCTGAATTGGATATGAGGTTTATTTTTTTCTTTGGGGGTTTTATTTTATTTTGTTTTAGGAGATGATAGAAATGGTTCCCAAATTGATTGTGATGATGGTTATTGTATACTTCTAAATAGGCTGAAAAGTAATTTTCTCACAAAGTGATTGAATTGTATATTTCAATAAAGTTGATTTTTTAAAAGAAATATGTGAGGAAGGTTTTTTTTATTACATTGGTCTAGAAATTTTATATCTAAAACACCAGAAAGTGATAGTATTTGTCTGAAATGGCGTAAGGAAGAGATAATATGTGTGAAAACACCAGTGAAAGCAAAATATTGTTTCTCATTCTCTTAATTTGTATCTCTCAGTAGTGTGTTTTTGCTAAAACACAAAGAATATCCACTCCATCCTTCCCCTTGGAATGATTAAATTTAACCTTGGGTAATATCACAAATAGTTGAACCTAGAACCGCTTTCATCCCAGGCAAGCACTCTTATCACTGAGATGCGCACCAGTGTTCATCTGCTTTGTGTGTGTGTTGTATAGTTTTTCACATATTTATATATAACTTATTTTCTTCTTTGACAACTTCATACATGTATATAACGTATCTGGTTACTCCCCTCTCCTCATCTCCTTCCCACAGTTGTTTAACCCCCACCTCTTTGTAGATCTTACTTACATTCTTGTCTTTGCTTTGTCTTGTGACTCACTGAGCTTAACCAGGAATATCTATGTGGTCATAGGTTTCAAACTATCCATTGGAGCCTGGTGGGCTCAACTTGTGGGTATGTAACTGAAGAAGATATTGCCTTTCCTCCAGAATCTACCCAGTTGTTCACCAGAAGTATGGTCCTGTGAATACTTCCTCTATCCATGATTGACTAATGACAGGCCCAGTTTTATGAAGGCCCAGTAGAAGCAACTTCAGTTACTGTGAGATGATTGCAATAGCTGTGTGATGCCCAGAAGGTAGCATTTTATAGGCCTTCTTCCTATCTTCCAGATCTTACATTCTTTCTGCTTTCTCTACTGTGATGTTCCTTGAGGCTCAGAAAAGGTGGTATGAATTTCCTGTTTCAGACTGAGTTCTCACCCATCACTTAATACCCAATGCCTTGAGCAGCCGTGAGTCTGCCTCAGTGCAGGTCATTGCCAGGCATTGTAGTGGTCTAAGGGTGTAAACATAAAACAGTTAGAAGTAAGTTTGGTGCCGTGTCACTTTAGCTAAAGAGCAGTTAAGTTTCCTCTTAAAGCCTAAGAGCTCATCAGCTGTTAGTTTTTTTGTTGTTGTTGTTCTTGTTTTGTTTTGTTTTGACTGAGTTTACAATGCCAGGCATGAATTCCCTCCTGTAGACTGGGCCTCAAATCAAAGCAAAGAAGTTAACTACTGCTCTAACAGCTGTGCCAGTTTTGTACCTGTGGTACTTCTTGTCTGTCAAGTTGGTACAATAACTAGGGTTCACAGCTAGGTAGAATCCATTGATGCCAGTTTTTGCCCCAACAGCAGCCTACATAGCAACTTTCAAGAGTCTTGGAACTTAACAATCCAAGTCACCTGAATAACAGTGACTACAGGCCTACATCACCAAATCTGGCAGGGACCATATTTAAATAACAACTGCAAATGTAATACATTCAATAACATACAACATTTCATTTGTGTTGTAGATCTTTTGGACTTCCTCTTGGGACTGCCAGCTCCCAAATAATTACACAGAGGCTATTATTAGTTATGAAAGCTTGGCCTTAGCTTAGGCTTGTTTCTAGCTAGCTCTTACAACTTAAATTAACCAGTTTCTATTAATCTATGTTTTTCCACATGTCTCTTTACCTCTCCTCCACTCTGTACATCTGACTTCATCAGTGTCTCTCTGGCATTTCCCACGAGCCTAAATTCTAAACCTGAGTTCCTCTCTCCCCAAGAGTTCTACCTATTCTCTCCTGCCTAGCTATTGGCTGTTCAGCTCTTTATTAAACCAATCAGATGCCTTAGGCAGGCAAGGTAAAACATAGACATATCTTCATGCAGTGTAAACAAATATCCTGCAACACATTTGTATGAAATCTGGAATGCTTTTGTCTCTGAAGCTGCCCTTGTATAATGATTTTTTTTCTTGGTAACATTGTCAGCCATATGACTTTATTTCCCTTGCCTATAGGAGAGACCACATGACCCAAACCAGTCAGTCAGAATTCCTCATTTGTTTGTCTACATTTATTGGCCCAGAGATAGGAACGTAGTACAAAAACAATCCTACCAAAGATCCTTTTCTGGAACTATCAAAAAAGATTCCATCACCCACCCCCACCACCCAATGCCTTTCCCCATAGAATTAGTGACTATGAAACTTATGGTCTCATAGCCATAAATTTATGGCCATCTTTACTAGCAAATGAGAAAAGCACACAGAATCAAACAGGAAGAAACAAATATTGTGAAGACATTGTTTGAGCCTCTTGACCTGTCTCTAAATCCAGATCCATTTGTCAACTTTTCTATTAGATTTAGATTTATTAGATTAAAAAAACTATCCCAGTTTGATTTGGATCTCTGTTACTTGAAACCAAACAAAGCTTGACTAAATTACTAAGTTTCCCTCTCTTCATTGACTGATGAGAACAGCAGAGTCAAATTTGCAGCATTTGTGTAGATGGAAGCAGAAGGAGTGAATGTTGCACAAGTGACTTGTCCCTTTTTCAATCTGTTCATTCTTTTTTCATTTGTATTTCTGTCATATTTTATGTAGTTTAAAAAACTGTTTTAAGTCCCTTTCTGATATGAAACTGAATAGAGTTTGTTCCTGTATTATCTCGAGTCTGCACTAGAACAAAATTTTGCTCAATCCTTTTCATGATGCATCAGTGCCTTAGAGAAGGCCATCTTCAGCCACAGATTCAAGGATGAGCCTTTTAAAGGAGGAACTTGTATCATTCAACATGCCAGAAAAGTTGCTTCTACTTCTGGAAGCCCTTCTGAAAGCAGTCCTTTCTCTTAATATATGTTATATCTAAAGATGAGTCCTGAAGATACTGCAGTCATCTTACACCTGTTTAAGAGTAAAGCTGGGGGCTGGAGAGATGGCTCAGCAGTTAAAAGCACTGGCAGCCCTTCCAGAGGTCCTGAGTTCAATTCCCAGCAACCACATGGTGGCTCACAACCATCTGTAATGGGATCCAGTGCCCTCTTCTGTCATGCAGGTATACATGCAAGTAGAACACTCATATATAAAAAATACATTTTTAAAAAGCTTAAAAGCAGAGAGAGGGGTATGAAATAGAGTCACTGGAATTAATTCTGTGAACTGTAATTTCTCAGGGTTTTAGTTATTTAGTTATATAAAACAAATTATTCAAGCCACTTTGATTTAGTTATAACCTTTGCAAGGGGTCCTGAATTACTGGGGAAAAAAAAAACAGTCAGATCCCAGTCTGGCTGTTGCTACGGGCTGAGAAAACTAAAGCTATGTAGTGTGTCAATAATTTGCAAGAGATAGCTTATCTTTGGAAATGCAGTCTTACTAGTAAGGTAAGTCTCTTGGTTGACTTGAGTTCAGAGGCCTCAAAAGTTCGATGGAGTTTGTTGAAGCCACTCTGAGTTTAAGTCTTCTTCTCGGAGAATGTACTTTGTACCTGAGATTGCTCAGAAGTCATGTTTCTGTGAAGCTAGGACACCATAAGTCACCATGTTTGCTTATTTTGTAACTCATTCTCAAGGGTCTAATCACAAGATACTGAGGAGGTAGTCCTTTTGTCTTTAGAGGCCACAGGGGAAACAATCTCTTAAGGAAATGATGATACAGCACAGTTGTCTTTCATGTCAAAGTTACGATTTTGAGAACATTTTTTTAGCCTAAATTTGTATGTCCACATTGTACCTGCTGCTCTTTAGATGCCTCCTCCATAGTAAAAGATTTAAAAATTAAATTATAAATTTTAAGGTATTATTTAAATAAAATATAGGCCTCATTTCAAATTCCTTAAAATTACTGATTGATAGACCTTCAAAGGTGTCTTCAAACAAATAAAAGCTAACTACTAGCAAAAGTACTTGCAGATTTTTTTTCAGATTTTCTACATATAAGAATGGGTATATATAAACACACACAAGTATTTTATAGTCTTGGCAGTAGGCTTAAAGATATTAGTCTAGCAAATTTTCTTGAGCCCTGTAATTGGCCATTTTTATGTTGTCAATTTGCATTACTGTCTATAATAAGTCTAGTCATCACCTATAAGAATGCATTTGATATTTTGAGATTAAACAAGTTCATAGGCATATGTCAAGGTAGTGCTTTTTGCTGGGATTTAACTTTGTCTAACAAGTATTTTACTCACCAGGTCACATTGATGATGACTTGGGGAGCTAATATTCTACAGTATTCAAATCTTATAGGCAGTATCATGCCATTCCCTTCAGTTGTCTAGTTCTCCGGAAAGCAATGGCTATTAATTTCTTGCTAGGCAGTGGCTCATGCCTATATTCCCATATACTTTGGAAACAGGCAGGAGGATTGCTTGGACCCAGGAGTTTGAGGCTAGTCTTGGCAATATAGTGAGACCTTTCCTCAAGAAAAATCATACTTGCACTTACAGCTAGTAAAGTTATATGTTTCTCCATGATGTTATAGCTTAAAGTGCCCTCTCTGTATATTATTTATGTCAGATAAATTTTCCATCTGGCTATTACTTACTAGTATTTGTTTTAGAAATTCCCTTTTGGAAAATGATAAACTGTGTTTTCCCATTTCCTAGATCACCTTCTGTTTTTCAGAACACCGAAGAGCATCTTCCTTTCTCCTGAATACCTTTTCATGCTCGTCTGTCTGCTTCTGCTGTGCTGTCATTTGTCAAAAATATTTTATAGGATGGTGTGAAGGATCTAAAATTGTTGCTTTTCTATATCGATATCTTGCTGTCCAAAGAACACTGTATAGGACATTCCATTCTGTCTTGTGTGCCAAAGGTTAAAAGCTGCTTGTAATCTCAGCACTTACAGGAGGCTGAAGCGTGAAGATTGGGAGCCCCAGCCAGCCTGGGTTATGCAATAAGACCTCATCTCAAACAAGCAACAGTCCCTCTCCCCAAAACCCACAATCTCTAAACAAAAGTATATTCTTAAATCTACTAGGAATGTGATTCTATGCCATTGATAACTTTTATAATTTTATTGTTTTAATTTTGTGTGTGTACCAGGGTGTGCCTCAACAGATCAGAGGACAACTGTGGAGTTGGTTCTCACCTTTCACCATTCTGTGGGCTCCAGGGAAGGAACTCGGGCTTTCGTTTAGTAATTATCCTATTTGGGATGGGCTTTAAGTGTGATGAGTTCATTTATTATTTAAATATGTTCTCTGCAATTTATCCCTTAGAAAGAATTTCACTATGTTCTAGGTTTTCATAACTGAGAAGAAAATAATTTCACAGTAAAATATTAAAGTGATGTTAATTATTACTTGAATATCTTTCTTTGATCCATGGATTTGTTTGTTGTTTTAAGTGCTGGACTTAAAACTCGGGGTCTTGCACATAGATAGGTACTCTACCACTGAACTACACCCTAGCCCTTGGTTCCTGGATATCCTAAAACAAACAACAACAAAAAATCATTGTCATTTAAGCAGTATGAGAATAGCCATATTACCTTTGATGGGAGGAATTATTTTGCTATTTCATAGTCATTTTTTTGATAGTCAAAATTTTTAACTTTTATCTAGGCACAAGATTACTATGGTAAAATTTAAACTATGAAGGTAAAAATAATCTTTTTACTGTTGCCATTTTGCTGTGGGTGTCTGAGTATTACACAAGAAAGAAAACCTTCCTTAAATATATCTCTAATCATTAACCAAAGTGTACAATTCTTTTAGTTATCTTAGTCATTGAACTTCTGTAAATTTTTAAAGAGTTCTTTACCAACTTATTCAATTAATAACTTATTAATCAGACTTTGCTTGCTAAGTATGAATAATATAGTACATTTTTCTCCTGAGTCATTATGATTAAACATTCCCTGTCACTTAATTATATCTGTGTGATTAGTTATAGTAGTGCATCACTAAACAAGGATGAAAAATGTATCATAATGAAATTGCATTCTGCAGAAGTCACACAAATTAGTATAGCTCTGTCAGTGGACTATAGAACCTTATGAGACTACTATTGCTGTATACATCACTGTGTTGACTGAAACATCATGCTGTAAAGGTTTTCTATGTGCACACACTGAGCTGTTAAAAGTCTTTTTTGGAGACACATAAGGGAAGATTTGGTGGCTTGGGTTATAGCTGGGTGGTAGAGAGCTCTGGCCTAGCCTGAATAAAGTCCTAGGTTGCATCTCTACAATTAAAGAAGGAAAGAAATTAAGAAAATCCTCTTACACAAGACTAGCTTTCTGACTCCTTTATTATGTCTTACAGCCCTTTGTAGTACAGACTAAATATGAGTGGTAGCTCTTAAAAGGGGGGAATTCACTAAGCAAATAAAAAGCCTCACTGATAGACTAGGAGCATTCCTAAAATTTTGCATATATTGGGCTTAGACCACACCTTCAAGGTCTAGGAGAGTTTGTAATTTAAAGAAAGCCTGCTGTTTGTCATTAGGTAAAAGAAATTGTCACACTATTTTTGTCTTTTGTGTAAATTTTACATTCACTGAATCATAAAAATTTACAGATTTTTTAGTTGAAACTTCTCCCCAAAGTAGATATCCTTTCTTGTGTCTCCTACCTCATTTGGGAGTGGAAGACTTGTTGGTATTTCTGCCACTTAGATATGTGTAGCTGACGTTTTCTGTGGTCCTGCCCAGCCTCACAGACCCCGCAGCCACTTATAAAATAATCACTCAGAAGCTTATATTAATTTAAACTGCTCGGCCATTAGCTCAGGCTAACTATTGACTAGCTCTTACACTTAAACTCAGCCCATTTCTGTTAATCTGTATGTCACCACGTGTTCCGTGGCTTTACCTGTGTGCCATTACATGCTGCTCCATTACATGGACAGCGGGCTGGTGTCTACCCTGACTCAGTCTTCCTCTTCCCACAATTCTCCTTGTCTGCTTATCCTGCCTATACTTCCTGCCTGACTACTGGCCAATCAGCATTTTATTTATTAACCAATCAGAGCGACACATTCACAGCATACAGAGCAGTATCCACAGCACTTCCCCTTTTCTTTTTCTTTTCAAAAAGGAAGGTTTTAACTTTAACATAGTAAAATTACATATAACAAAACAACTATCAAGGGAGAATTATAGTTATAATATCTAGTCTATTTGTATTTGGCAAAATTAAAGAAGATATCCTAGTTATCGTGTATTTGTGAATCTAAGGTTTCATATCTACCTTATCTCTTATCATAACCAAGGAAAATTATAACTATCTAGTCTTCAACTACATCAAAGACCTCAGAAGGATATACTATTACCTAAGTAAACAGGAAATGCATTGTAAGCAACTTTCAAAACTCCAGAATGACAGAGACAGCTGCCTGCCTGGACAGTCATCCAAAGTTCCTCGGTAATGTTGGGGCATCCATCTTCAGCCCATAGGTCTAGAGTCTCTCAGTTGCTTCTCTCTGTGTCCTATAGAATGTCTGGCAGTTTCTTCTATGAAGCAGGAACCTGAAGGACCATCTTGCACCATCTTGCAAAGTTCAGTGGTCACCTTTCTATGGGTCCTGCATGTCCAGTCAATACAACATTTTGTCAAGCAGTCCAGGCAAGAACAGTTTCTTGCCCAAATGGCTATTTTTGCCAAGAAGATAAACTCCATATGGAGTATCTTCAATGCCCATCTTTCTCTTTGAAGTAAATCAGTGCTACCAGGAGCAGACGTGTCTCACTGTCCAGAAAGTCTAAGTTTTTAAAACATTTTAAATGCCATATTCTGTAGGTCTTTGAAGTGTTTGAAGATTACCTACCTAACTGAATTATTTCTATGTATACCTAGAAAACTTAACATGACTATAAGTTTGACTATCATAGAAGACTAATTATTAATCTGTATTTCATAATTATCCATTACAATTTAAATGAGTTACATAAACATAATACCTTAAACACAAGTAGAAATATATATATATATATATATAGTATAACAAAATCAACTCTAAATTTGTATCAATAAACTAAAATCCATAGCAATGTAAAACATTTTTAAACAAGTTGTTGCTCTTTAAAAGTAGGTTCATTAATCTACCATTTTATCCTATCATATCTATATTCTACATTTCTATACCATATCCCTCTTTCTTCTTTTAGAAAGATATTGACTATGACCAATAACAATTTGCAACCAACAATCTAAACAAAGACAAACATCCATAATCCATTTTTTGGGAATGTGGGCATAGTTTTCTAGGCTACTTCCTGCTGATAGAGGGTGCTGGTAATCTTATGGGGACACAAAGAAAATTTTAGGATTATGGTCAAGTCCTGACTGGAGTAGTCTGTGATGCTGTATTCTCTGAGCCAGTTGCCTTGAAGTTGATTTTGGATGTTGGATGATCTGGGCCATGGTGTCACTGGAGACCTTTCAGGGGGTCTTGGTTGGTCAAACCTGATGTATCTTAATCTGGAACAAATCCATAGCCTCTTGCTTCCTGTGGAAAGAAAAGCAGAGCCTCCTTTCCAAAGTAACATATCCTTAGATCCAAATTTTGAAATCAAGATATCTTTAAAATAGACATATTGGTTTAATTTAGCAGCCTTTACAATCAAATGTCTTTCTGCAGTTAAAAATATCAAAGACAACACAATCCAGATTTTCTGTGTAATATCCATCTATATGTGGCTTATTTTTTATATTACTTTTACTTTCTCTTAAATGCTTTATTTTTTAAAACTTTCTATTTCTTTATATAACTGCATATATTCCTTTTTCTCTCTCTTTTAAGCCTATGTACATTTTTACACACATTGTAAACCATTTAAAGTCTTGTTCTATCTGAATCTGCCTTATTGTGTAACTATTGCTTTAAACTGCAGTGGCTAGTACTAAGGCAGAAGCCTTGGCTTCTGACTCCACCCATTTCAGCTTCCCAACATGGTGGAGGTAATTCACCTCCATCTCTGGGCCATGTGTACCATCAACTCTCAAAGCAGTGGTTCTATGCCTTCATTAAAGCAGCATGTATACCAGAAAGCTTTGTGTGTGTGTGTGTGTGTGTGTGTGTGTGTGTGTGTGTGTACTAGCAAAAGCTGTATCTACCACACAGAATAGTGTGCAGCTTAGAGACACCTCTGTGTAACATGGCGTAGGTCAAGCCCACACGTTGTGGCATCTCACTGCCTGCATGAGACATGAAGGAGGAACATGTTTTTGGCTCTGTTTAGAATTGCTTATTAAATATTCTCAGGTTTCAGGTGGAAACTTGAGCCATTGGGCACAATTTGTAGCTGAAGTTTTCTCTGGTCCTGCCCAGCCTCACAGACCCCGCAGCCACTTATAAAATAATCACTCAGAAGCTTATATTAATTTAAACTGCTCAGCCATTAGCTCAGGCTAACTATTGACTAGCTCTTACACTTAAACTCAGCCCATTTCTGTTAATCTGTATGTCACCACGTGTTCCGTGGCTTTACCTGTGTGCCATTACATGCTGCTCCCTGGACAGTGGGCTGGTGTCTACCCTGACTCAGCCTTCCTTTTCCCACAATTCTCCTTGTCTGCTTATCCTGCCTATACTTCCTGCCCGGCTACTGGCCAATCAGCATTTTATTTATTAACCAATCAGAGTGACACATTCACAGAATACAGAGTGATATCCACAGCAGATATGAAACATTATTCTTTGTAACTTGTTGGATATAGAATAATTCTCTTAAGCTTTCTGGATCCCAGATTCCTAATTGGTAAAACAAGAATAAAAATATCTACCTTTTAGAATTGTTGAAAGAAGTAAATGAAACAAAAAGGAGTGTCTAATGTAAAAATGTATTTATTGTTTAAGAAATCTATAATGGCCAGACATGATGGTGCATACTTGTTATGTCAGCACTTAGAAGGCTGAGGCAGGGGGCCATTTCTAGCTACATAGAGACGCTGTCCAAAAATCCTAGAAAAGAACATTGTAATGGTGATGACATGTTATAGATATCCACTAAATGCAAGTTCTCTTAATGCCTGCCAGCCATTGATGAAAACAACCAAGATGGGCTGTAAAGATGGCTCAGAGGGTAAAAGTGTCTGAGTTCAACCCTCAGAACTCCTAAAAGTTGTCCTCTGACCTCTGCTATGTGTGTGCAGTGGCGTACATATGCCCACACTCACACACAACACACATCTCACATATGCACAGTGCACATCCCTCACAAACAATAATACTAATTACAAAAAGTTTTAAGATGATGAAGGTGATGAGAGCTTCTAAGCGCCTCGTAGAATACTTGTTACTTCATTCTGTTAATTTCTTTGAATATGTAATTGTCCAACTAAAGATCCATGTTATCCAATCTTAAACTATTCAGAAAAATCATGATATATTTTGTCAAATGCCTTACTGAGCTCATGATACATGCCTGCTGGTCATTTAAATGCTCTAGAGGGTCAATGACCAGCACTTAAAAAAAACTATAATAAGATATTTAAGATATCAGTGCAGAAAAGCAGTTTAATTACTTGGTGGTTTAAAACAACAATTCACTTTTCTTCATAATTATGTGTTCTGATTGGGTGATTCTTCTGGTTCTCTCTCCTGGGATTACCGCTGGATCAGCATCCACCTGGAAAGTCAACTTAGAGGTGGATTGTAGATGGAGTTTCTGTTCCGCCTGGTCCTGTAGCTGTTCATTCCCAAATAGATACACAAAGGCTTATATTAATTATAAAGTCTTTGGCCTATTGCTCAGGCTTATAACTAACCAGCTCTTATACTTAAATTAACCTAAGTTCTTGGAAATTGCCAGTCTTGGACCCCAGCCAGAGTATGAATGACCTAATCCCTCTCAATTTGACCTCTTTTCCACGGGGTATCTAATCTTTTAGTTAGGTCTTTGTCATAGTATAAAATTTCAAGAAATGAAGAGAAAGTAAAAGAAATTAATGAGCTCTTGGGCTTGGGCTTCATAATTTACCCAGCATCCTCCCTGCACCTTGTCCTGATCAAAGCAAACTCAGTCACTCAAAAAGTGGGAATGCAAGTTCTTCTTGCTGGAAGAGTTGTGAAAATTTCATGGCCATAATTTATCACAGCCATTCAGGCATCTCTTGACATACTCAGCTTTTTTATCCAAATGCCATCCCTTTCATCAGAAACCAGCACCTTCTAAAGTCTAGTAGCTATTGTTCTCACTTCAGTGGGACCGTCTCTGGATACCCACTTGGGTCCTTGTTGGATATCACAATGTCTGCTGAGCTTAACTGCTTCTGTTGACCAGCACTGTTGTGTCCTGCTCAGGACTATGGCAAATGTAGCAAAGCCCCCAGTTTAGAAAAAAATGTATTTCCATTTTTGTGTTGTATTTCTCTAGAAGAAAATGAAAATGTGATATATGCTGAATATCTTCTGAAATTTTAGACATTTTGTTTTGAAAACATTTACTATATACAAAGATGTCATTTTAATACAGAACATCCTAAATCAAGAATACCAAGACATACCTACTGACAAGGTAAACACCATACTTTAGAGGATTGTGTACAACTATTTTTGTTATCAACACAAGTGCAAACATAGTTCTGAAGTTGAATAGCAGAACTCATTTATAATGTCTTACTTCAATAAACAAGAATATAAGGTAGGTGTGGTGGCACTCAGGAGGCAGAGGCAGGCAGATCTCTGTGAGTTCTAGGCCAGCCTGGCCTACAAAGTGCGTTCCAGGTCAGCCAAGGCTACAAAGTGAGACCCTTTCCCCAAAATAAAACAAAAACCAAGACATATTAAGGAATATATTAACTTGTTTTTATTATCATCAAAACAGCATGTGCTTTACATGGAGAGGGGACAATACAGAGTTGGCAAAGAATTTCGGTTTTGCAAGGTAAAAAGTTCTAGAAATTGGTTAACCATGAGTCCACTTAGCACTGTTGAAGTACATACTTAGAACTGGTCATGTTGATAAATTTTGTTATGTACTTTTGAATGTTATTATACAAATAATACTTAATAATTATGGAAAAATACAAACAAATAGAAAAGAAAAACTACCTATAATCCTATCAGCTAAGATTAATATTTTATTGCCTAAATTATATGTCTTGTTTCATAATGCTTTTTGCTCTTTTATATATCTTGACCTTTTCAAATAAGTTAATTTATTTAAACCATATTTTATGTTTATTATATGTTCTTATTTGAACGTTCAGAGGAATGTATATTTAACATTTCTGTGAATTCTTAACAGTTCAAACAGAAGCGAAGCTCCATGTGTAGAGATGTCTGTCCCTCTGTTGACCTTTTTGTAAGTAACTAAACTTGTAGTAGAATATTTTAAGGGGTGTTACTTTTGTTCATATTACATTTGTTTAACTCTGTGAAGCTGTGTTACTGTGCCTGTATAAAACACCTGATGGTCTAATAAAGAGCTGGCCAATAGCAAGGCAGGAGAAAGGATAGGCGGGATTGGCAGGCAGAGAGTATATATAGAAGGAGAACTCTGGGAAGAGGGACTGGAGATCTAAGATCAAGGAGCCAGAGGAAGAGGATGACTCCAGGGGCCAGCCACCCAACTACACAGCAAGCCAGGGAGTAAGAGTAAGATTTACAGAACTTAGGAAAATAGGAAAAGCCCAGAGGCAAAAGATAGATGGGATAATTTAACATAAGGAAAGCTGGCTAGAAACTAAGCCAAGCTAAGGCCAGGCATTCATAAGTAAGAATAAGCCTCCACGTGTGACTTATTTGGGAGCTGGGTGGTGGGCCCCCCAAAAGAGCCAAAACAACAACAACATAAACTCAGGAGAAGAAAAGCATACTGGGCTCCTGACTGGCCCGCTGCACTAACACCTTTGATCGGTTCCTTCTGTATATGGCCACACTCCAGGGGCTTTGGGGAACCGGTAAGCCTCCCTGTACCTGGCGATGTACCTGCGATCCCAGCCACATGTTTATCCACTGGGATGACATCAGCAGACTTTCAGCTAAGTTAACTATTAAGTGGTTAGGATGAAAGGTCAGGAGCCCTGCCTTTAACTGGGGCATGAGAATGGGAAAAGCGCATTGCCCCTTAACATCTGCTTCCCTCCAGGAAAGGGTAAAGAAGAAACAACACAATCGTAGAAAAGTCTTCATTACAGGAGTGCTCTGGAAGTCATTATGGAAGAGTACTGCAACTCTACTTTTTGGGTGAGAAATTACATTTATTCTCACGTTTCCTCTTCTCAAACTCATGGTCATCAGTATGAATCAGTAAATTTAGAAGTGTATTTGGCCTAAAGTTTAGTTTAAGAAAAAAAAAATCCTAATTTCTCCACATGATTGAACCATCTGGGAAAGATATTACAGTTTATTCTTAAGCTGTTTGTTTGCAGGTGATTTTCTTGAACTGTCTAGCTACAGAAGCACCTTCTATCAGAGAAATGGTGAAAAATGCAGTATCTTCAGTGCTAGGAATGGAATTGTTATATTTCCATTTTTGTTTGTAGGGTAGAAGGAAAAGGAGAAGGCGCATGTCTGAGCCCTTTTGGAATGTATTGATGTTGATTGAGATGATAATTATATGTTCTAGGGATGCTGTCAGCTGAGGGTATAGACTATGAATTGAGGCCAGAATCATAAATTTGGGCATTATGAGCACTGAAATAACTTTTATTTGTCTTTTTTGAGACAAGGTCTCTCTCTGTAGCTCTGGCTGGCCTGGAGTGCTCTATGTAAAACCAGGTTGGCCTTGAACTCACAGAGAATCCACCTGCCTCTGGAGTGCTGGGCTTAAAGGGGTGTGCCACCATCCCTGGTCCGGGATAATTTTCTAACCATTAGAAGTGTGTCGCACTGCCTTTAGAGAAGGAAGGAGCACTGGAGAAGGGCCCGGTGTTTTGGAGGGGGGAGGGTTAAATAAGAATAGCACGTTGTAGAGCCATGGAGAGCTGGGACTTTCAGGACAGAACACATTGCCAAATGGCTTGGTGGATGGAGAGTCAGATTGTAAGTGTTGCCTGCAAACCCTTAACACCAAGTTCAAATATGTTAGGTGAGTTTTCTGAATTCTAAAGTTTGGGGACCTTCCATAGTGATGAGAGGGGCAGGAATGATATTACAGACAATCCTGAATATAAAAGGAAGAACTTAAAGCCGCCAGGCCTCCATGGCCAGCACATGAAGACTATCAGAAAGTAGCAAACCATCTCTTGAGAACCCCCTCTGAGAATTAGTCAACAAATCATCTTGGCAGGCACTTTAACCTTTCCTTTAAAGCATCAGTACCAAGAGAGCTACAAAACCGTTTGAAAGAATTTATGGAAAAAGAGAAATCTACCTTCTCCGGATTCCAGTACAGGGACCTCCACCCAACTCCATCCCCAAAGACTCTTTCATTTATTACATGCAAAGTATAAAACATGCTTCCTGCCCAAGAGTGCATTGTCACTCCTGCACCAAAATGTACCAGGTCCCCTTGGCTTTGATGGAAGCCTTCTGAGCCATAATAGTCTATGGCATAGTACACTAAATATCCTGTTGGTCTGCTACCTGCAGGTTAGACTGTCTGCCACCAAGTGACATGCTCTTACCTGGGAAACTATTCTCCCCTTTGGATAGAGGAATAGTCTTTCTTCTTCCTATAATTTGCTAAATATTTTAACGAGTTTTACACGGACTAGTCAGTGTAGAAATCACTTAAAACTGCATGAAGGTACATTTTTAGATTGCCAGAAAAGGCCCTAAATGTTATTAAATGGTGACTTTGTATTAATGTAATATATTATATTAAATGATGAGCACAAAAATACAGGTAGTTAAAAGGTAAAACTTGCTGTAGACACGGAGTTGAATTCCAGTTGTTACGAAGCATGTGGAGAACGCTGGGAGAATGGACATCTTTTAAGAAGTATGAATATGTGTTTAACAGTTTTTCCCTTTCGGTCCCCCAGAATTCCTCATTACTGGACAGACCAGATGCAGACCTGACACTTTGTTTTGAACAAACTGTCCTCGTGTGGATTCCCCTGGGCTTTCTTTGGCTGCTGGCTCCTTGGCAGTTTTTCAGTGTCTACAGATCCAGAACCAAGAGGTCATCTCTAACTAAATTCTACCTTGCTAAGCAGGTACAGTAGCTCCACTATTTTCCAACTCTATTTCCTTGGTGTGGAAGTGAGGCATCTTGAGAAGGGGGGGGGGGGGGTTAGTGTCTTTGTCCAGTCTCTAAACAGTTTGCTGGGTAATAAATACTGTTTCAGGCAGAGCCATGCTGCAGTTCTGCCTGTGTCTCACCTTCCATGCATTGAGACGTGAACAATGGGTCACCCATCTTTAAGCTGCCCTAATAAATCAGGGGGCTGTAATTCAGTTGGCACCTACCATGAGATGCAGATGAACTATATAATGTATCTTTTGCACCAATCTAACAATCACTTATTTCCCAAAACTTACATCTGAAATGGGTTTTTACATTTTTCTCAAGTAGTTCCCCAGTCAGGATGACCACGCATGGTGGAAAAAAGAGGGGTTAGCATGCATGGTGACAAGTTGGGGCAGGGAGTGATGGGAAGAACATAGGCTCTGGCAGAGATCCCAGAAGGAATGAGAGAAGGAGATGTCAGCCAGCTCCAGCAGCCAGCTCAGTGAGTGGTCTTGCGATGCTGTGAGGTTTCCTATGAAATCTACCGGCTCCTTCTTTGACTGCTTCTCTCCTCTTTCTTCTTCTGTCTGTCCTCATTTTCAAAGAGGATTTTAGAAAAGCGAATTAGACTCCCTTGTTGAGTGAACTTCTATGCCTGTAGCCTGTTAGAGCCTGAGGCCTAAAGGCGAAGAAAGTTGGATTCATACTCTGTTTAAACATTCTGTTTAACTTGAAAGTGCACATCTCTACAGAGAAGAAAAACACACACACTCCTGGTCTACCCGTCTTAATCCAGTCTCTGGAGACCCGTTTAAAATTTGTATTCTGGTTTTGGTCCCTATTCCAAGGGTGGCAGGCATAGCTTTAACTTCTTAAGAATGTCAGAATTGGTTCCTCCTCTCATCCTAAAGTAAATTCGTCCTAAAGTAAAAATTCACGTTTTCTGTGAAAATCTCCATTCCGACTTCAACTTGCTTTTCTTCTCAGCCTCTCTTCTCCCCACCTTTGGACTGTTTTGTTCTTTGACTTCCTGAGTTGGTGCTGCTCTAGCTGTTTGGTCACTAGTGTGGTGCTATCTCATCTGGAGTTAGTCAATCTGCCTGGTGCTATCTCATCTGGACTTAGTCAGTCCGCTTGAGCAACATGAGACCAGCTGACTCCCCGGGTTGGTTTGTTTAAAGATTCACTTCAGTAAAGAACAAACTGAATTTTAAAACAAATAGTAATTGCTGTGGAAATGCTGAGTCGGATCCACAGGTACCACAAAAACAAACGGGTTTAAACCAGTAAGATATGGGGATAGTTACAGAAGTATAAGCTAAAACATTGCCCAACTTGTCCTGAAAAGTTCCAGTAAGCAAGACCAAGATAAGAGAATGGAGTTATTCCAGGGTGGGAGGGTTTAGCTAAGTAAACAGAAAAAAAAATCTAGTAAAAATGGCTAACTCATAATAGACAGGACTTCTGGGGGATGTAATCCCTGACAGTGTCGAAACTGAAATGTTTCGACTGTTCTGTCTGTTCATGAAGCGGGAGAAGTGACATCCTTAGTAATCGGTAGACTTAGCTGGAGTGCCTCGTCATTCGTAAAGCACCGAGAAAAAGTGGATCTTGCCTTGGAAGCCGTATTAAATATGAGTGAATAATATTTTCTTCTTTAATACCAATGAGATACATTGCTTTATAGAAAGTTGCATCTTACATACATACAAGTAATATTATATGGACTCAACAGGTTATGTTTAAGAATATAAATGTATATACAAATACATATATGCACACAATAGTAATTAATGAAAAAGAGGCCTTGACTTTGAAGAAGAGTTGAGAAGGGTATATGGGAGAGTTTGGAGGGAAGAAAGGGAAGGGAGAAACATTGCAATTAAATTATAATCTCAAAAATAGACAATAACAAAAAAGGAAGTTGAGTTTTAGAAAGTTTTAAAGTCTGTCCTTGTCTGAATTCTGACAAATCAGAGATCAGGATCCAAGAATATTAGGTATTTAGTGAATCATTAAACCACCATGTGTTTTCCTGTTGCAAAATGAAGTGTGTGCATGTTTCTAATGATAAGAAGGAATATGTGGTTAATGTAGGAAGTGTGGGAACTCCAGAAAAACAGCAAGAAAATTAAATACATTGATAATTATATCACTCTGATACATTCCAAATTAATGCTGCCATATATTATCATCTATCTTTTAATGTTTTTTTAATTTATTTTTATTTTGTATACATTGATGTTTTGCCTGCATGTATGTCTGTGTGAGGTATTAGATCCTGGGAGTTACAGACAGTTGTGAGCTGCCATGTGGGTGCTGGGAATTGAACCTGGGTCCTCTAGAAGAGCAGTCAGTGCTTTTTTTTGTTCTAATTAAGATTTTTTTTATTCATTTTACATACCTATCACAGATCCCCCTTTTCCCTCCTCCCTCCCCGCCATCCTTCCCTGCTCCAACCCACCCCACTCCCCATTCCCTCCTACAGTAAGGTAAGGCCTCCCATGGGGAGTCAGCAGATTCTGATATATTCGGTAGAGGCATGTCCAAGCCTCTCCCCCTGCTTCAAGGCTCTGTGAGGGGTAATAGGCCCATAGGTAATGGGCCCCAAAAAGCCAGCTCATGCACCAGGGATGGATCCTGATCCTACTGCCAGGGGCCCCTTAAGCAGATCAAGCTGCACAACTGTCTCGCTTATGCAGAGGGCCTAGTCCAGTCCCGTGGAGGCTCCACAGCTGTTGGTCTAAAGTTCATGAGTTCCCACTAGCTTGGTTTGGTTGTCTCTGTAGGTTTCCCTATCATGATCTTGATGCCCCTTGCTCATAGCATCCCTCTTCTCTCTCTTTGAGTGGACTCCCGGAGCTCGGCCTGGTGTTTGGCTGTGGATCTCTGCATCTGCCTCCATCAGTTGCAGCCAGTGCTCTTAACTGCTGAGCCATCTCTCCAGCCCTATTCTTTTTTTTTTCAAGAGACGAAAACATACAAATCAAAAGCAAAAATTTCTTCTTCAACCTCCTGCTTTGAAGCCCTGTTCTGTAGAGGCCTCAGCTATAATGACTTTGATGGTTATATCTGTATCTGCCAGTGATGTATTTACATGTATGTTTTTCATCTATCAAGTAATAAATGATGTACTTCTGCCCAGGAACTGGACATGGTGCTGTGGCAGGGGCTGGGGAGAAAGAAGTAACTGGCAGAGCTGCTATCCTCCCATGGGCGTGCAACACACACGCACACACACACACACACACACACACACACACACACACACACACACACGCTGAACACCAAGGTTCAGTCAAGTCTTCCAGTTCTGTCCTGTCCTGTTTCTTCTCACATTTCTGATCTTTTTATTTTGGATTTTTTTCCAAAAATACTTTTCAACTTGTTACCTTCATACTTAAAATTAAATTCTACCTCCTGATGCACTTTTGGAAAACTTTTGGATGCACTTTTGGATGATTAGTGCTCTCAGATTTCTTAGATCCCTCTACAGGAGAACATTGTCAAATGAGGCTTTTAGAAAGGCCAGCCGTAAATCTCTAAATCTTTGCGTCTCTAAGGTGCTCATATGCTTAGGAAATTCTAGCTCCACATTTTTGTTCAGCTCTGAAGAGTTTGCTATATTTTCCCTTAGAGTCTTGTGTTAATAAGAATTCTTATTCCTGTGGTCCTCGCTAGATGCTTTTTATTCTTTATAGTTTGAAATCTCATGAATCTGACTTCATACGTCTTTACCTGTTCAGTGTCTTTCAACCTAAAGACTCACAGCTTTCTTACCACTGAGAAATTTTTATGTTACTCTTTTACTTCCTTTCTTCCAACTTGGAAATTCTGTGTCTTCAGAGTTTCTTTTAGATAGATGTTGAATTCTCTGATGGATTTTCCTCCCCAATTTCTCTCTCTCTCTCTCTCTCTCTCTCTCTCTCTCTCTCTCTCTCTCTCTCTCTCTCTCAAATACTTTTTTCTCTTTTCTTCTATATGCTAGGAGATTTTTTTCAATGATTTCTTCCAGTTGTCCTAAGTATCTTTATTTTAATATTCAGCAATTGTTAAGAATTTTTCTTAATTTCTGAATATATCTTTTCTTAAAAAGCCACCTGTTTAAAAGATACAGTGTCTTCTCAAATCTGTCTTAGAATATTAGTTTTAAAATTCTCTTCACTTGCTCTTTTCTGTTTGATCCCAGAATCAATTGTTCTGTTTAATGATCTTGTCCGACTTCTTTGCTTCCATTGTTTTTCACAATTTCCTAGCATCTCCTAACTTCATTTGCAGTTATAAATTAAAGTCTTAGTTAACAGAGACAGCTGGGTAGACCTCTTCTTTTTGTGTGTTAACCTCCACAGCTGGCCTCTCCCAGAGGGGAAGCCGGATATTGAGCTCTGAGCCCTTGACAGCTGTCTGGGTTCCCTCACCCGGTCCCCTGAGGGGAGAAACAGCTTAGACTGTACCTGTCTGCCCCGCGTAGAGGAAGTGAAGATGAGTTTACTCTGGGTACCAGTAGTCCCACTGTGTTCCAGGCCTCCCCACGACAGCATTCATGTTCTTTAGAGAGCACTTGGCTTGCTTTAGTGATTGATGTGTTCAGTGGGATCTAAGTCATGGAGTGGGCGTGTGGGAAGAAGGGAGCAGCTGGCATAACAGAACCAGTTGTGAACATGGAATATCGGTTAGACATTTACCTTGTGTCCTGTTATCTGTCCTTTCTGGGGTAGTTTGGATCTTGAGTGTCTCCCAAAGGCCCATGTGTTAAAGGCTTAGTCATCAGTGTGTGGTGTTATTGTGAGTTGGTAGAACCATTAGGGGGTAATGTAAGGAGATCTGATCTTTAAAGACATGCCCTTGAAGGAGAAACAGGATGTTGGCCCTTCCCCTAGCTTTCCTCTTTGCTTCTTAGCTGTCACGATGTGATCAGACCTCTTCCACCAGGTGCTTCTATGGCACATTCTCTGCTGCTACCAGCCCAAGTGACCACAAGCTGAAACCATGAGTTAAGATAAACTTTTCATTGTATAAGATGTTTGTCTTAGGGGTTTTATCATGGTGATGAAAAGCTGACCAACAAAGAAGACTACAAAGAATATATTTGTGTCAGTTAGGGCTTCCACCACAGCATTTCTGTTGAATTAAGTCCAGAAACAGCAACAGATGACTGATTGTTTTTATCAGTTTTCTTGTAATCTCAGTGTATCAAGCCTCTTAAGCTAGTGTATGATTGTAAGATGGCTGCAATATCTCCATGCAAACCATCAAGTCAGTATCCAGAGGCTAATAAAGGTGTCAGGCAACTGTTGTGCATTGTTTAAAAAACATTACTGAGATTATAGTTCATGTGCTATAAAACTAACTAAGGTGTGAAATTTGATGACTTCTAGAGTATTTCCAAAATTATATGTCCATCATTACTGTCTAATTCCAGGATGATTCGTCACTCTCAAACCAACCCTGAAGCCAAGCTGTAACGCTTCACTTCCTCCCCATTCCCATCTCACCCCCAGTCCCTGGT